>JASAND010001495.1:0-22939 GCA_030248195.1 Trissonchulus latispiculum
ATATATAATATATACTGTGTGATTATATACTGGCATTTTTCAGTGGGGGGGGGGTGGGGGGGCCCCCAACTTTTCGGTCCCCCCTCCACTTTTCGGAGCCACCCCCCACTTTTCGGCAAGCCCCCACCCACTTTTTGGGGGGTCGCCCAAAAGTGTCAAAAAATTAGGTTTTTGAGGTCAAATTTTCAAAAATTTTCTCAATTTTTAGTGAATTTATGGACTTATAAGCTTTTTAAGCTTAAAAACAGCGATTTTTTGCGTTTTTACCTTAAAAATGCTAATTTTTCGCTAAAAATTTAGGTATATTTTACCTTTGGGTCGCCCCCCCCCCCCCTTTTCGGAAGCTCCCACCTCCCCCCGTCCCCCTCCATAGGGGGGGGGGGCGCCCCCCCACTTTCAAAACCCTAAAAAATGCCAGTATATAGTGAACGGAAGACCTGCAAAAGTAAAGGAAAATTCAGAAAAAATCAGAAAACATTGAGAAAATATTCTGTAAAACTCTTGGGAAGGAAGCTAGAAAATAGTTAGAAAATATATATTGAGAAAATAATAGAAGTAGTTTAGAAAACAATTAGAAATAATATAGAAAATGTCCTTTTTTTAGGGAAAACAATGAGAAAACATTAAGAAACTTGCTAGAAAACGGTAAGAAATTAATTAGAAAACAATTAGAAAGTGGGCCTCAGTTAGAAAACATTTAACAGAAAATAATTAGAAAACAAATAGATAGTTTTTAGAAAACAATTAGAATAATGTTCAGTTAACTGCTGGAAAGTTTTTGGAAAAAATTAGAAACTTTTTTCCAATTGTTTTCTAAAATTGGGCTTCGTGTGGATACCCCCCCCCCCTAGGGAAACTATGGGTCTGGCCTCTCCGTGGGGGGGTCTCACAGGGGGCAAACTGTAGCCTGGTACACCTATGCTGTCGCCGACCTCCCCCCTAAAAATCTTCAACCCCCTACCTGAATTTTCGCAAATTTTTAGCCAAAAATTCGAAAATTACCAGAAAATTAGCGAAAAATTGCAAAAATTGGCTTAGTTACCTTAAAATCGCTAAAAATTGAGAATTGAGAGAATTTTTCATTTTTCTCACGAAAAACCGATTTTTCGACGACCCCCCCCCCCTCGAAAATTTTTCTTACCCCTCCCCCATATCGACTTTTTTCGACCTCCACCCCCTTTTTTGCCAAACCCTCCTGGCTTTTCCCTAGGCAACAATTTCTGGGGGGGGGAGTCTGGGGGGCGGTCCCCCTCCCCCATGTCTGGCGGAGGGGGGCACGGATTTCTGGGGGCTGGAAGAAAAATTTTTCAAAAATGCTTAAAAAATAGCTATTTTTGCTGCTGAGCTAAAATATTAACTATTTTTAACCTCAATTTATATAAGCTTAAAATATATAGCTAAAAAATGCTTAAAAATGTGTAAAAATCCGGCGACGCCGGAAAAATTTTTCAAATTTTACCCTCAAAATCCTTTTTTTCCGGGCACTTTAAAGTTATGGGGGGAAGGCCATAGGTGTAACGGAGATTTGAGGTGGGGGAGGCTCCCCCCCAACATTTTCTGGGGGGGCCCCCTCTGGCGACCCTCCCCCCAAAAAATTTTTCATTTTTTATGCCAAAAATCGCATTTTCAGCCGTTTCTACTGATAAAAAACATCTAACCGTAAAGTAATTGTAACATTAGACAGTGGTTTTAAACTCAAAAACTTGATTGCCAACATGTTTCCAAGTCCAAAATAAGGACAATATTGAGTCATAAGATCCATAATACAGTTAAAACGTGTATTTCTCATAATAATAAACAGTTTAAGCCAAAAATTTGGACATTTTTGAAAATTTTCTCAAAATTTACCCAAAAATACCCAATTTTTGGCCATTTTTCGCCCCTTCGGCGCGACTACCCCCCCCCCAGTTGGGGGGGGGGACGTCCCCCCCCCCCCCAGTTGGGGGGGGGGACGTCCCCCCCAAAAAGTTTTGAAAAGGTTGAAAAAAGCCTTGGGGCGGCTCCCCCCCCCACCCCCCCCCCGTACACCTATGGGAAGGCCCGCATCCGGGGGGGGGGCGACCCAAGTCTGCGGGGGGGGGGGAACGAAATTCTGGGGGGGCGCCCCCCCACCCCCTTCCTGTAGGAAAAAGCCAGCCCTCCTCCCTACTTTTTTCAACCCCCCCCCCCGCCCCCACTTTTTTCGCAAGCCACACCTACAGATTGGGCAAGGTGTGGCTGGCGAAAAAAGTGGGGGTGGGGGTTTGAAAAATGTAGGGACGGGTGGGGGGTCTGGCGAAAAAGGGGGAGGGTGGTTCGAAAAAAAGTCGATTGGGGGGGAGGGGTAAGAAAAATTTCCGAGGGGGGGGGGTCGGCGAAAAATTGGATTTTCGTTGAAAAACTGAAAAATTTTCTCAATTTTCAGCAATTTTTAGCGATTTTTAAGGTATATATATATATATAATTAGGCGAACTTTAGCAATTTTTTGCTACTTTTTCGAAAAATTACGAATTTTGGCTAAACGTTTTCAAAAATTTAGATAGGGGGTTGATAATTTTGGGGGGGGGGTCGGCCGAAGGCCGATTTGGGGGGAGGGTAGCAAAAAATTTCAAATAAATTTCAATAAATTCAAATCGCCCCCCCCCCCCATCCATAGGTGTGGCTGGGCAAAAAATCTGGGGGGGGGGGTTCCGACGGAGGGTGGGGGGACCCCCCAAACTTTCGATTTTATGCCATTTTTGACCACTTTTGGGCCAAAAATCTGGGGGGGGTACCAAAAATCTCAAAATCTGGGGGGGGGTCGCGCAAATTTGTCATTTTGGGCCCCCCCCTAACACACCTATGCCCCCATCTAAATAAGTGCTCAGGGTTTAGCTTTTATGAGGGTTTATTAATATTTAGCAATCTCAATGGGTTTCTTCACTGAATTTGCTTTTTACCCAACTCTTTTGTACAACTTGGCTTTAAACCGATTTACTAGATCGTGGCCATGGTTTAACAGAATTGATTCTCTTGTTGTTCTTGGCGCACTCCCCTTCAAAAGTATGATTGAGCAGGTAACCCACATTGATTTGACTATTAATTTATATTCGTGTTTATTTGATGAGTTTGATAAATTTGATTAAACTGATAAATAAAAATATATATAAATTGATTGATAAGGTTAACAAATAAATACAATTAATTACGTATTGTTGGTCTCGCTCTATGAGAGGTGTCCAAAAGTTTTAATCTCAAATGCCTAGCCTCCTGCCTCCTAAAATTCACCAGAACCGTTATAATTACCAAACCCTTTGTCACAGTCTGACTCACTGTTTTCAGCTTATCAACGAAGAAAGAATAGGTGGAGTTGTTTGCCTTAACATGGCTCATGAAATGGCTCACTCATGGGTTGCTGGAAAGACGGTATGTTTCAGGGTATTTTTAGGGTTTTTCCGGGTTTTTTTTGGGGGGGGGGGCTTCCAGGGGGGGGGAGATTTTTTGCCAAAATGAGCCGGAAATTGGTATTTTTTGGCGTATTTTACATGTAGAAAGAAAAATGCCGGGATTTAAGCTAAAAATACGTAGCCAGTTTTACGAAAAAATTTCCGACGAAGCCGAAAAATTTTTGAAAATTTGCCTATTTTTGGCAAACATTTGGGCCCTCAAAAAATCCCGGGGGGGAAGCAAAAAGCATTGGGGGTGGCTGCGATTTCGGGGGGGAAGGCATTTTCGGGAGGGGGAAGGGCAATTTCGGAGGCCCTCGCCCCCCCCGGTAAAAATACCCTGATGTTTTGTTAGTGATCCCTTTACAGTACAGTACTCAAGTCTTAAAATGGACTCCGTGTCCGAGAGAAGTTCGAGTGTTATATATGTGGGTTTCCTTCCATCATCCTGTCGTGCTGGGAGCATAGGTGAACCAGGCTACAGTTTACCCCCTGTGAGACCCCCCCCCACGGAGAGGCCAGATCCCCCCTCCCCCCCTACCCGGCCTCAACTACTCTCCACCAAGCCGAGCTCAAACCGTCAAACCCCCCTCCCCCCTAAAACTGGGCCCAAACCAAATAAAAAATGCAAAATTTTTGAAAAATTTTTTGCAATTTCTGAAAATTTTTGAAAAAAATTTGAAAAAATGGATGTAAATCAGCTATAAACAGCTAAAGATGGTTATTTATAGCAATTAAAAGGTAATATACGCAATTATAAACCAGAATCTGGGCTAATTTAAGCATATTTTAGCACAAATTTGTCAATTTTCAAGCACTGTTTTCGCATACGAAAACTATTGGCAGAAGCTTTTGAGTACGTTTAATGTACTGTACATCGAAAAAGGAGCATTTTTAGCTAAAAAACTTGGGTACAGTTTAGGGGGGGTCCCCCCAAATTTCGGATTTTGGTGGGGTCCCCCGAGCCAAATTTGGACCTTCTACCCCCCCCCCAACCCAAACAGGTGGTACTACACCTATGGCTGGGAGGACAAGTGATTTTTTGTCACCGACAGCTGAAGATTGTAGATTGCTTCCCATATACACACACACATCACATACATATATATAATATATATACAAGTAGGAAAAAATGCTCCTTGCAGTCGCATGTAAAATGCAGTATGAGCTATGATGGTCAACATTTAAATATGTCAAGGACAAGATTTAAAACGTATAATTTGAGCCAGCATTTAAATCGGTAAAAGACAAGATGTAACTGGCTAATATGAGCCGCCACGTTTCTCTTGGGCTCATATTGACGCTCGCTGCCGTGGTTTCAACGGCTTGACATCACGACGACATCTTGCCATTTTGCCTACAGACTCTTTACTTTTATTCCAAGTCTGAACAAATCGTCACCGTCTTGCGTAATGTCATTAGCTTCATGTAATGTTTGGTTATATGTGTCCTGTCTGAATCTAATTTCACTAGCTCAAACAACGAATTTAAGGTAGGTAAACACTTTAAGCAGATAAAGTTGCCCCCTTTAAGGTTGAATTAAGTGGCATATATTTGGTATATACCAGTTTTCTAAATCATAGAGACACACTTGCAAACTAGAAACAAATGTATAAAGCTCCTGTAAACCAGCATTCTTTAAGTCTTCATTATCGGCTCACATTTATACAACAAAATACACAGCTGATGTGTAAAAATTTGATGTGTGCTTATCCACGGTGTCGTTGGATTCACTTTACTTATTGTATCAATAGTACGACAATTATATACGTATACGTATATGCGAATTTGAAATGTGCAAAATAGTTAACTCAACTTATGTAGTATCATCGCGTCAATATGAGCCAAAGAGAAACGTGGCGGCTCATATTAGCCAGTTACATCTTGTCTTTTACCGATTTAAATGCTGGCTCATATTAAGACGTTTTAAATCTTGTCCTTGACATATTTAAATGTTGACCATCATAGCTCATATTGCATTTTACATGAGACTGCAAGGAACATTTTTTCCTACTTGTCCTTCTTCCAATTTTTGGGAGCGCTGATCTTAGGCAGAAGTAGTCTCACTGCAATTTATCACTTCCAGTGGTCACTTCCTTCGGTTCTGAATATATGCTCATTGAAACGAGCATATTCGATTTACTATATATATATGCATGCCCCCAACCAAAACGCCGAAAAACGCGGTCTTAGGGGATTTAACCACTGGTGAATAGGCCACCTAGCCTGTAGTGACCAGTGGTCACTTCCGCCGGTTCTGAAAATATGCTCATTGAAACGAGCGTAGTCGATTTACTATATATGCCCCCAACCAAAACGCCGAATAACGCTGTCTTAGGGGATTTAACCACTGGTCAATAGGCCATCTAGCCTGTAGTGACCAGTGGTCACTTCCGCCGGTTCTGAAAATATGTTCATTGAAATGAGCGTAGTCGATTTACTATATATACAAGTAGGAAAAATGCTCCTTGCAGTCGCATGTAAAATGCAATATGAGCTATGAGGGTCAACATTTAAATGTGTCAAGGACAAGATTTAAAACGTCTAATATGAGCCAGCATCTAAATCGGTAAAGGACAAGATGTAACTGGCTAATATGAGCCGCTACGTTTCTCTTGGGCTCATATTGACGCTCGCTGCCGTGGTTTCAACGGCTTAACATCACGACATCATACCATTTTGCCTACAGACTTTTTACTTTTATTCCCATGTCTTTGAACAAATCCTCACCGTTTTGCGTAATATCAATAGCTTCATGTAATGTTTGGTTACCGATGTCCTGCCTGAATCTAATTTTGCCAGCTCAAACACAGAATTTAAGGTATCTGAACACTTTATACAGCTAAAGTTCTCCCCTTTAAAGTTGAATTAGGTGGTATATATTTGGCATATATATACCAGTTTTGAAACACTGAAATACTAGAAACAAATGTATAAAGCTCCTGTAAACCGGTATAGTCTTCGCTATCGGCTCACTGTACATAGCATTTATGCAACAAAATACACAACTGATCTGTAAAAATTTGAGTAGTGCTTATCCACGGTGTCGTACGATTGACTTTACTTATTGTATCAAGAGCACACGTATGTCAGGACAATTATGCATATATATGCGAATTTGAAAAGTGCAAAAGAGTTAACTCAACTTAGTATCCTCGCGTCAATATGAGCCCAAGAGAAACGTAGCGGCTCATATTAGCCAGTTACATCTTGTCCTTTACCGATTTAGATGCTGGCTCATATTAGACGTTTTAAATCTTGTCCTTGACACATTTAAATGTTGACCCTCATAGCTCATATTGCATTTTACATGCGACTGCAAGGAGCATTTTTCCTACTTGTCCTTCTTCCAATTTTTGGGAGCGCCGCCTTATTAAGGCTCCGAAACTCCGAAAAACGCTGTTTTAGGTGGTATGACCAATTCGCATGTCCAATAACCTTTGTATGCCAAATATCAGCCTTCCAGCTATCTCCAGTAGCTTGAACCAGGAACTGGTTCAACTTTGAACCAGTTGAACCAGATCTGGCCAGCCATGGGTCGGATCCCCAAAATACCACCACCAGTGGATTCCCCATGCCCAATAACCTTTGTATGCCAAATATCAGCCTTCCAGCTATCTCCAGTAGCTTGAACCAGGAACTGGTTCAACTTTGAACCAGGAACTGATTCAACTTTGAACCAGTTGAACCAGATCTGACCAGCCATGGGTCGGAACCCCGAAATAACACCACCAGTAAATTCCTCATGCCCAATAACCTTTGTATGCCAAATATCAACCTTCCAGCTATCTCCAGTCGCTTGAACCAGGAACTGGTTCAACTTTGAACCAGATGAACCAGATCTGGCCAGCCATGCGTCGGATCCCCAAAATAACACCACCAGTGGATTCCCCATGTCCAATGACCTTTGTATGCCAAATATCAGCCTTCCAGCTATCTCCAGTAGCTTGAACCAGGAACTGGTTCAACCTTGAACCAGTTGAACCAGATCTGGCCAGCCATGGGTCGGATCCCCAAAATAACACCACCAGTAAATTCCCCATGCCCAACAACCTTTGTATGCCAAATATCAGCCTTCCAGCTATCTCCAGTAGCTTGAACCAGGAACTGGTTCAACTTTGAACCAGGAACTGATTCAACTTTGAACCAGTTGAACCAGATCTGACCAGCCATGGGTCGGAACCCCGAAATAACACCACCAGTAAATTCCTCATGCCCAATAACCTTTGTATGCCAAATATCAACCTTCCAGCTATCTCCAGTCGCTTGAACCAGGAACTGGTTCAACTTTGAACCAGATGAACCAGATCTGGCCAGCCATGCGTCGGATCCCCAAAATAACACCACCAGTGGATTCCCCATGTCCAATGACCTTTGTATGCCAAATATCAGCCTTCCAGCTATCTCCAGTAGCTTGAACCAGGAACTGGTTCAACCTTGAACCAGTTGAACCAGATCTGGCCAGCCATGGGTCGGATCCCCAAAATAACACCACCAGTGAATTCCCCATGCCCAACAACCTTTGTATGCCAAATATCAGCCTTCCAGCTATCTCCAGTAGCTTGAACCAGGAACTGGTTCAACTTTGAACCAGATGAACCAGATCTGGCCAGCTTTGGGTCGGATCCCCAAAGTAACACCACTAGTGAATTCCCCATGCCCAATAACCTTTGTGTGCAAAAGATCAACCTTCCAGCTATCTCCTGTAGCTTGAACCGGGAACTGGTTCAACGTTGAGCCAGTTGAACCAGATGAACCAGGCGAGATACGGCGTCGACAGTATGCTCATCGTGTTCAGCGACCCCGATTTACTATATATGGGTACCATCCCAAGGCCGAAAAACGCTGTTTTATATGGTTTACAGACCATTTTCTTTGTTGACAGCTTGAACTTGGGGCTGGTTCACTGTTGAACCAGCTGAACCAGATGAACCAGGCGAGATACGGCGTCGGCAGTATGCTCATCGTGTTCAGCGACCCCGATTTACTATATATGGGTACCATCCCAAGGCCGAAAAACGCTATTTTAGACGACTTTTTGACAATTTTCTGTGTTGCGACCTCGAAAAATTTCTAAGTCCAAACGTCGATTTTTCTATTTTTGACCATCTGTAAAAATCGACCCAGAGCGAAATTCGGAAATCAAACATAAACTTGATCTGGACCATCGCCTAGATAATCAAAAATTAGTATAGAAAATTTTTTCCTATGGGCCGTTTGAAAAATCGGTGTGCGCAAAAATCGCCCTAAAAAAGTGGTCGATACAGAGAAAAAAAACCCCACTTTTAAACTTGTATCAAAAAGTCGATTTTTTCAAAGTTCATTTTTTCCGGGCAAGTTTGGTATCATTCGAAAGCTCTTGGCCTGGAGATTTCAAAAATGTAAACTTTAGCTCTCAACTCCCTACCGTTAATTAGTTATGGCTAATTAACTGTTTCCCAAATCCGCAAAGTGCCTTTATAGCTCATATTGTGAGGGGCGCTCCGCGCACCCTCATGATATGCCCCCAACCAAAACCCCGAAAAACGCTGTTTTAGGGGGTTTGACCATTGCTCAATAGGCCACCTAGCCTGTAGTGACCAGTGGTCACTTCCGCCGGTTCTGAAAATATGCTCATCGAAACGAGCGTAGTCGATTTACTATACATGTCCCCAACCAAAACTCGAAAAACGCTGTTTTAGTGACTTTTCCCAACTTTGAACCTAACTTTGACCCTGAGGTGCCACGGGGCCATGCTGACCAGTGGTCACTTCGGGCGGTTTCGGCACCATGCTCATCGTGTTCAGCGACCCCGATTTACTATATTGGGTACCACCCAAAGGCCAAAAAACGCAATTTTAAATGACTTTTTGACCTTTTTTATTTTTCGGACTTATTGGACTTTCGGACTTAGTGAAAATTTGCTAAGTCCAAACGTTAAATGTTCCATTTTTGACCATCTGTAAAAATCGACCCAGAGCGAAATTAGGAAATCAAACATAAACTTGATCTGCACCCATAGATATTCAAAAAATGTATAGAAAAATTTTTTCCATGGGCCGTTTGAAAAATCGGTGTGCGCAAAATTGGACTTAAAAACGACCAAAATGGCAAAAACGTCGATTGTTCCATTTTTGACCATCTCTAAAAATCGACCCAGCGCGAAATTCGGAAATCAAACATAAACTTGATCTGCACCCATATCATAGGGGTCGCGGTAGCGACCCCTATAATATGAGTGAAAATGGTCGAATGACCGTGTAAAACAAGGCTGCGCAGATTCCTGCGCAGATCCTGCGCAGATTATGTGCGCAAAAAATTGTACGTGTCGAGTTTAGTATATTCGCCAAGTTTCATCCCCGTACCACTTTCCGTTAAAAAGTTGCGCTTACGAGAGATGTTTTTTTCCGGTTCTCCGCTTTGACGTCTGGTAAGGGGGTTTTGTAGCTTTAACAACAACAGATAGAAAAATTTTTGCCTATGAAAACCATGCATATTCTTGGAGTACGCAACAAAAATAAGCCGATAGGCTAGTTTTTATGCCTCCCAGAGTTGGAAAAAATTTTTGACTGGGGGCCAAAGTCGGCCAAAACGCTAAAATGGCCAAAAAGTATGCTTCAAAGGCGCCGTAATAAGTCAGACTGGGCTATATATGGGGCAATACTGCCTATATGGCTGAATAGGACACATATCAGGGTCGTTCAATTGCTATATGATTTTCCGGCCCTGAGCGTAATTTTTGGGTACTGGCCTGCCAAAGTTGGTGAATTTTGGGTCCAACTTTGAACTTAGTTTTTTCGCTTATTTTGCGACCAGGAAGCCTCAAACCTTGCATACAAAGGTTTTTGCGGACGGAGAATCGATTCCCGCTATCAATTGTGCTGCCCGACTGACCCAAGTTGCTGGGCTGGTTCCAATTTTGCCGTCTGGAGGGTCATGTCGGCAACCGTTTCCTGGAGGTCCATACTAGGCTCTACTTGGCCTCTCAAAACTTCTTCTATAGGGGTTTTCTGGTGCGCCCAGCTCATTTCCGGTGTCCGTTTTGCTGTACAACGCACCCATTTTGCTGGGCTGGCTCCACTTGACCGTCAGAGGGGTCAGGTGGTCCAAAATGAAATTTTTCAAATGTGGTCAAATTTGGTACCAAATGAAAGCCCTAAGTGAGCTGAGCAACGTTTGTCATAGAATTGCATGCTCAAAGTGGCTGTAGAGTGCTGTGGTGGGGTGGGGTGGGGACTTTCATTTGGTACCAAATTTGACCACTTTTGAAAAATTTCATTTTTGACCGAAAATCGCCTAAGTGAGGTGAGCAACTTTTGTCATAGAATTGCATGCTCAAATTGGCTGTAGCGTGCTGTGGTGGGGTGGGGTGGGGACTTAGGCGATTTTCGGTCAAAAATGAAAGTTTTCAAATTGAATTTTGATTCAATTAGCTTTTATGATCAAAAGCCTGTCCTACAATTTTTCAATCTAGGAAGCCCAAAAAAGTGGGGGGGGGGGAACCCGAAAACCCAGCCTCCGGGCCAGCCGGAAGATAATTTGGGTCAAATTGCTGTATCCGGGCATCGTTTCCACCGCCTCGGATAGGGGGGATGTACAAATTTACTAGGGTTAACTTGGCTCCGTCCAGGTGAATGGAGGCAGGTAGGGACTCAGTGGTGTTATCAGTGGGGGCCACTCCTAGATTGTGGTCGATGGTGAATTGGATACCGTCCCTTATTAGGATGAGGAGGCCTCCACCTCTGGGTTGCTCACCCTGGCGTGGGGTGGAGCGCGGTTTGGTATGAGATGAGTAGCCCCGCAGTGCAAACCTGGATTCACTGGAAAGGTGTGCCTCCTGGATTAGTGCCACATCAATCTCATTTTCCTCCAGAAATCGGCTTAGCTCTTCCTTCTTCTGGACAACACCATTTGTATTCCATTGCATTACTCTGAATGGACGGGCAGGCGGTGCATTGTCCTCCCGTTTGGTTTTCTGGCGTCTCCTCCGACGTCGACGGAGGGAGGGAGCAGGCGGGGGGTAGTGGGTGGAGTCCCAGAGGACAGATTGGAGTGGGCAGGGCTTTCAGGGCGGATGGTACAATGTTGGCAGGTCCAGGGGGCATTTGCGTACTGATTTATTTCCGCAGCGGTGAGCCCGGAACAGGTTCGGTGAGCCCACCGGGTGCAGACGCAGCACAGGATGGAGTAGTCCTTCCACCCAACAGGGCGACTGCAGAGGGCACACGGGTATCGGGGCTGCGGATGGGGACCAGGATTTCTCTCAACGTCTCCGGCCAGAAGAAGTAGCTGAGGCCAGTAGGCCGGGTTTCCGACCTCAGCTACCAAAAACCCAGCATGACTGATGGACATGCCGCCAAAAGGATGCTTGCGCCGACAAAGCAGGGGGGCTCGACCCAGAGGGAGCCCCGTAAATGACACCCATTTCGCTTCTTCCCACGGCAGGACACCACAGGAATATCCACCAATCCACCGCGATGAGGCAAGTGTCGTTGGATCGGCTCAAGATTTCCTCGCTTTGATGAATACAATGAAACTAGCTTCAGTTTTTACGTATTTTACTGCATTTTCGAAGTAATTTTTTCCAATTTTTTGCAGACTAAAGTAATTTTTTTCCGTGATGCGTCGACACTGTGCGTCGACTACATCATTCGACGATGATACCACTACCAAATAGCTGGGGACCCTTTTTAGTTATGACATCGATTTTTAAAAATTTTTCGGCACCCCCCGTTGCATTGTCTCAATTAGAGATGCACCGGGGCCGGGGCCGGGACCTCATCGTGGCCCCGGCCGGGGTCGGGGCCGGGGCCTGGAAATTAGGGGTCCAAATAGAAAATTTTCCAAAATTTTCTTGAAAATTTAAATTTTGCAATATTTTTTGATATACAAACATTACTATCGTTGTTTTCATTCATATATATCGGCTGGAAGACAGACGCTTTGTAACACTTTGTGACTTTCGAAATTTCAAAATTTTGGTCAAAAAATGTCAAAAATTTACAAACTTTTGCTAATTTTTGGTCCCGGTCGGTACCGGGGCCTGACCACCAGGGCCTGACTACCGGGGCCGGGGCCGGGGCCAGGCTCCGGTGCATCCCTAGTCTCAATTAAGATTTTCTTCATTATAATACGATTCTATGGCGTTCACTTCTTCCAAATCGACCACATACGTCTGGGGTTTTTCTAGGCAAAAATAAGTGAGGGGGGACGCCCCCAGGGGTGTATCCAGGGGGGTGGTCCAGGGGGTCCGGACCCACCCCTTTTTGAGCCCTGACCCCCCCCCGTCATCTTCAGTGGCAGGTGGTCATTGTTCACTAAACTATTGAAAAGCAAATAAAACTAGAAATTTCGCGTCTGCGGCGCGATTAGTGTGTTCATTTACATTATTCTGAACTTAAACGTGTATAATTATATATAAATCAAAATTCAAACATTTATTGGAACAGGTTATTTCAAATTCAGAAATAGTGATTCATAAACGCATCTACTAGAGTCGATGCACCGGGGCCGCCACTACCGGGGCCGGGGCCTCATCATCGTGGCCTCGGTACCGGGGCGGGGCCTGGAAATGGGGGCCCAAATCGAAAATTTTCAAAAATTTTCTAGAAAATTTAAATTTTGCAATAATTTTTGATATATACGTGTAAGAATAATGGTCAAAAGAATTTTGGTCAAAAATAGCGTCGTTTGCAGAAATGAACAATGATTTTGACGACGCCAAAATAAAAATGACAAAAGAATGACTTGAATTTATGTTAAGCTTCGACAATTTGAATAGTGAATCAGTATTAAGCCGTATATACGTAGATTACGAGATTTCATGCTACATCTTTCAATTGTATTTTTGATGCACGTTTCTCATACCATTTTCTCATACCACTTTTTCTTCGGATTTTCTCGGATAGAAAAAGTCAAAAATGTCATTCGATTTTAGCAAAAATTTCTTATTTTGCCCTCAAAAAGTGTTAATTTTTAAAATTTTTTTTTGTTTCTGCAAAATGAAAGAAATTAAAGATTTGAAGAACGATTTCATCTAAAAAGCAAAAACTTTCTTCCACTTTTGGGGAGCTCCGCCCCCCAGACCACCCGAATGCTATTGTTATTCTGATTATTGTTAATACTCAGTAATGATACATACATAATAGGCACCCCTATTTGTAAGTGAGTCACTGTTTTTTTGTGTTTTTTATTGTGTTTTCGCACACTTTTTTTAAAAACACACAAAATTTAAAAAACACACTAAAAAGCACACTCACATTTTCATCTGAAGGAGCGAATTTTTATTAATTTTCAGCCTAATTTTTAAGTTTTTCCAAAACATTTTGCGCCTTCGGCGCAAATATCCGCTATATAGGCAAATTATTCTATGAAATTACATTTTCAAATTCTGGAAATGACTGGAATAAAATAAACTGTCGAAAAGTAAAAGGTTTGAAGGATTTCAGACCAAAATTTTCACAATTTTAAAAAACTCTCAACGTCTGGGGGGCTCCGCCCCCCAGACCCCCCATTGTAATGCAAAAAGACGTCATCAATGCAAATATTTAACGTTTAGAACATTGAAATATCGTTTATGAAGACTGAGCATGCAACATACGCTTTGTACTTCTTCTGTAACACGCGAAAAATGCTAAATATAGTTTAAAATGCTGTAAAAACCGTTAAAAACGTGTTAATACTGCGAAAAGCGAATTTCAGGAAAAACACAGATTTTTAAAAAAACACACATTTTCTTAAAAAACACACTAAAAAGCACAGGTAAAATTTTGAAAAAACCCTGCGTGAGTTGGAATATATACTTGCGGGCCATGGTTTTTTTTGCGTCAGGGGCTGCGTCATGACGCAAATTTTTTCGTGTGACGCAAATGAAATTAGCCCTGACGCAAGCCTGGCGCAGCTGGATTTGAACTTCAAACTGGAGGCAAAATTGTGCAAACTTGCTGGAATAATTGTGTTTCAAACGTGATATTTCTAAAAATTTTCTACTGGGGACTGCGCCCCCAGACCCCCGCATGTCTTACTTCTTACTAGTTACTGATTGCTACGATGACTGACAAACTAATATTTTATTTATTCATTGAATAAGGGCGCATGTAGCAGCGGCAACAGCTTGCAAATTTTGCAGATGTAGCACTTAAAAATATTTTAATATACATTCGATATTGCAATAACCGGCTATACCTAATACCACATCAACTGGTCGCAAAAATGCTCTAAATTAATTCCTGGGAGAGTCTTAATTGCAAAAATTCTTCAACTTCTGGGGGGCTCCGCCCCCCAGACCCCCAGTGTTGTTTCTTTCTCTAGCTCTTAATGCTTTACACATTAAAGTCGGCTTTAATGATGCAAAATTTGAAAAACAGGTGGAAAATGTAATGCTGTGTATTGATAAGTTAACTATATATTGGTTAAACATTAAAATAATGTTTTAAATACTTATTAAATTTTTTAAAAATAAATTTAATTTTTGACGCAGTGACCCCAGTTCCTGACGCAATAAAATTTTTCCTGACGCAGCACTGGCGCAAATCGTGAAACCAAAAAAAACCCTGCTTGCGGGACAGTGTGAATTATGAAGCAACAGACGCCAACACACAGGAGGGTGAGTATGTGCTTCGCTTGTGCAGTCTATTGTTGAACTGAACTGGATAAAAACAGTTCAGTTGGGTGGTCCTGGGGGGAGGGGGATAAAAGTTTTTTGGACCCACCCCTTTTCAAAATCCTGGATACGCCGGTGGACGCCCGCCCCCCCCCCCCCATTAGTGGGGGGGGGGTCCAAAAGTGGGGGGGGGGGGGATAAAATGGGCTAAAAATGCCAAAAAATACCATATAAAAGCCTAAGCCTGTTTTCTACATATACTGCTATAACTAAGCTTAAAAGTGCTCAAATATTAAGTTTTGGCACCAAAATAGACGATTTTTGACCAAAAATTTCCGGCGATGCCGGAAAAATTTTGAAAATTTATATACCAAAAATTCTAAAAATTTGGCATTTTGTGGGCGCCTTAGGGTGAGTGGGGGGAAGCCCAAAAAAGTGGGAAGGGGTCGAGTGGGGGGAAACCCAAAAAGTGAGGGGGGGCGTCCCCCCCAGTAAAAAAACCCAGTACGTCAGTATCTATTCGCTTTCATCGCTACGAGAAAAACCAACTGTGAATAGGCCATATATATGAAGTAAACACAGTCATAAACGCATTTAAAATTCGAAAACCCAATTTTTAGAAAAAACATTTGTACATAAACTGCAACATATTTGTACTGCCATATTCATAGAATTTTAAAATTTACTTCATTTTTGTTTAATTTACCCTTATTTCAGCGTATGTATTAGGGATCGACCGGATCCAAAATTTTGCCGGATCCGGAACCCGGATCCGGATCCAGTTTGGATCCGGCCGGATCCGGATCCGGATCTAGTCATCAAAATACATGCAAATTTTTAAAATTTTGTTCTTTGATTTTGTTAATGTTTATGGGGTTTTTTGTGGATCTGGTAATGTTTTAATGTTGATACTGAATTTAAAAAATACGTTTCAACAATTTCTCTTTGTTTGAATGCTGCAAATGACTTAAACACTTAGCTAGAAACAATTTTCGCTAAGTATATAACGAATTTTTGAAATGTATGAATATGCCGCAGCCGCAAACATGGAACAGTTTACAATCAAAGTTTTTCAAAAAAATCAGCTTAAGTAGATTAACATTAATATTAACTTCTTACATGGAGCTTGAGAAAAATAACATCAATACCGTTGCTGCTGAAAATAGTTATTTACGAATAAACAATTCAAGTTATAGTTTTATTAGCAACCAGGATTTCCAATTTAAAAAACGTTTTGATCCAGTTAATTCGATTATGTTGTTGCATACCGGCAGTTAAATTCTTTGTAGCAGCGGCAGAAGCCTAGCAAGACTCACCGCAACCGATACGAAAACAAACTCCGAATTTTTGTTTTCATTAAATATATATTAGAAACGAAATCGTTAGGATGAAAGTAGTCAGCACGGCTCATTTATGTATGCTTGTATTTATCTATTTATGTGTTCAGTATTTTTGTGAAACGGCAGTACAAGCTCATAAAAATCTTTAAATTTGCTGATCTATTTTACTTGGAACCATCTTGAAAATTTCACTAAAGTTAAATTTTTTGAGTTTACAAGTCAGTTAAGCTTACTGTCTAATAATCTTGCAATATATAAGTATGGTTAAACGCAGTAAAGTAGAGTTAAGATTTTGCTACTACCGAGAATTTGAAGGAAACCATTTTCTTAAAAGGATCACTTGAAAATTCAGAAAAGCACAACTTAAAATGTAGAAAACCCAACACGTCAAGGAGTCTGAAAATTGCAAATTTGTTAAATTTTTGTCTATAGATGTAGGAAAATAACCATACGCATGGACACCTGTTTAACAGTAATTTATAAAAAACATATATATACATATAATTATGGTTAAATTGAAAAATTCATTTAACCTGACATGCATAAAAATTAGTTAACAAAATATCAACGTCTACTGATTCGGGTTCAGTTGAATATTAATAAGGTACACGGGGGTCTGGGGGCGGCAGCCCCCAGTAAAAGCCACACTCTTAACACAAAAATTCGCTTCTAGAAATTAATTTTGAGCGCTCCAGGCATTAATATTTCAGTTTCAGTAATAAATTTTCTTTGGTTCGTTAACTGAAAAAAAGATCCGGATCCGGATGGTTTTTCTGCCGGATCCGGATCCGGATCTGCAATATCCGGCAGGATCCGGATCCGGATATCCGGTCGATCCCTAGTATGTATTAAACCTTTCAATAGTGACTTTAAGATTTTCGAAAAGTTTCACGCCTTCGGCTCAAAATTTACTCAAATTCTTGCTAAATCTACACTTACATTACGTAATATTTTTGCTTTTCAAAAATTGTTCAACTTCTGGGGATTTTTTCCTCCAAAAAATATTCTATGTGCGCCACTGCAGGTTTTGTATCGTAAAAAAACTACGGGCTCGGTATCTCATTTAGGATTGTCGAAAAGGTCGAGAAAACTACAGGGTTCTTTACTAGCTTTTCTACCGGAAACTCCTTTTTAAAAAGTACGAAGTACGTATAGAGGTCGGGGAAAAAACAAACCCGCAAGTGGTGGGGAAAAAAACCAACCCCCCCGTTTGGGCGATGGGGATGAGCTAGCGGGCTCAAATTTTACATGCAGGTTGGTAGAGCCCATCCCACCTACCACACCGAATTTGAGCTAAATCGGACCACTTTTGAGCATTTTGTGACATTTTGAAAATTTTGGCATTTTTGACCCCCCAAAAATTCAAAATTTGCCTATTTTTGAAGGCCTGTAAAAAATTTTCCATAGCAGTTAGATAATAACTTTTAATACTTTCTATGAGAACAACATGTGCTCTTTCCAAAAATGTTGGTCTCGCCTTCCTGCGACGCTTGGCAAGCTGCCAGCAGAATTTTTAGAAAATGGGGAAAAAACCAAGGGATGGAAAAAAACCAATTTTTGCTTTTGCTGCCAAACTCCCAAAAATGGTTCTTAGTTGCTCAAAAGTCATCCACATAGCAAGTTTTATGCGTTCTTTCACGTGAACAGCTCAAAATTGCATTTGGACTTGGCAATTTTGTGCTAGCCGGTAAAAACCTCATTTCGCTCAGCTAAAGCGGCCAAAAAGTACTCTGGGACAAAGAAATACGCGAAAAAACACTGAAACAACGTTTATTTTAATTTATTTCATCGAATTTCGAAAGATTTACAAATTTTTGCATTTTAACATAGAAACTGGCAAATTTGATGAAACCTAGCCAGTTGATGCTGCAAATATTGATGTTTGATTTTCTCACTTATTATACGGAATATCGCAAAAAAAGTGCAGATATGAAGTCAGCGACGCCGATTTAACCTGTTGCATGCATAAAATCGCTAATATGAGTTACCCTGACCGAATACTGGGGTTGGTTTTTCCCACCGGTTGGTTTTTTTCCCGCCGTTGGTTTTTTTACCCCGGCTAATTAACCGTTAATTACGTACTAATTAACGACAGGACCTAGAGAGGCGATTTATATACCAAAATGACAGTCTAGACAGGGCTTGATAAGAAAATAATTTATAGCCGGATTGCTCCACTGGGTAGTTCTGCAGAGTCCAAAAAGTGACTACCTTGGTTTTTTCCCCGACCTCTATACAGGTTGCATTAGTATTTACTGCAGGGAACTTGTAATTTTTAATACTCGAGAGGCCGGTAAAAAATACAAAAGTTACTTTTGTGGAAAATATAGGAAGCTCTGCTAGTGACTGACCGCACAGGAGCACCTTTGTAAAAAAAACTATATACAAGAATTCCTGTAATTCCTTCAGGGCCCTGTTGCATAAAACTAAGTGTTAGACTGTTAGACAGCTAGACTTTAACAGTGTTAGAAATTTTGTTGCATAAAGCAACTGTTGGAACTCATCTAATTGTCTGATAATCAGTGTGGATATGTCATTTATGTGCAAATTCCTTTGCATTGATTATCAGTCTGATAGTGTATACGTTTTTAGTCAAGGCACTGATAGTTTGCTTATTGTCTATTAATTTTTTCTTGCTTTTTTGTTATGTTAAGGTCAACTACTGAATGTAAGTTTTTCGGAAAGTTAATGCAGATCCCCTTATTGCGATTTTCACTTTTCAGATTTATAGTTCCACCAAGTACGAAAGCCATCAGTAAACATAATATATAGTACTAGTGTAAAAGATTGAAATGATTTGAAATGAAGAACCTAAATGAGATCACTTTGTCGAATTTTCAAAATAAATAGAGTAAAATACTTAGTTGAAAAAGATCCCTAATTCTGCACTTTATAATACAGTCAGCTAACATTGCAAATAATTCCACAAACTTCATTAAAATCCACTAAAATCCAAAAACTTCCTACTGATATACCACGTGACGGTGACCATGTGACTGATAGACTGTTAGCTCTAAATTATTAGTCAGAAACTAACACTGTATGCAACAAACACTGTTAGATGTACTGTTATAATACTGTTATATAATTATTAGTTAACAGTGAATTAACAGTGTTAGGCTTTATGCAACAGAAACCACTGATAGATTGTTAGACTGATAAAAGTTTTATGCAACAGGGCACAGGAATTTTTTAAGAGTGTAATCTTCTTTGCATTAAGTTTAGTACAACCAAGAGAGCATAATACATAATCTTGATACAACTTAACTATAAAGTCCGCATCGACTTAATTTTGTAGGACTGGGAAGAGGCCGGCGTGAAGCACTACTGGTTGCCTACTCCGGATTTTGTTCATGCTCCACCGGCACGTGATCTTCACGCTGTTGTTCAGTTCATTAGATCATTTGAAGGAACCGGCCACTCGGTCTATGTACACTGTAAAGCAGGACGTACACGAAGTGCCACTGTTGTAGCCGCCTATTTAATGGAAGTACGTGTACGTATATACATTATAATGTTGTGCTTAATATGACAACTGATAATAATTTGGAATTCATTTTGCAGATTAAACTCTCAGCAGTGTTTTTATAATTCAATGCCTGTGCGTAGCAATTTTTCAATAGCAGAGTAGTATTCATTTCCTAATTTGTGTACAAACGTTACGTCCTGTATACAGTTCCCCATAGCCGAACAAAATTGTCGGATTTATGATTTAATTTTTAAAATAAAAGAATTAGAATGATTTAACATGGTGGTGGGATAGAAGTAGACACGGGGGGATAAAAAATCTCCATTTGCCTGTCTTCTCAACCTGAATTGGTTATCCAAATGATCCCAGATTTCATCCAATTAATGCAAATATGTAGTATTTGTTCAACATTTGTAAACATTCAGAGATTTTTCTGTTTCTTTCGTTCATATAAAGATGACATTTATTTTTTGTTTGGCGACATTTGAACTGTGCCCTGTTACAATGACAGGACAATGACAACTACCCCGATGCGAGTAGAGTGAATCGTCCAGGCAGAATCCGCATCCGCAAAACGTTGCATACTATGAGCGACTGCGTGCTCTTTAACATCGATTTCTTAAAACTGCTGAATCTGTGTATTGTGATATATGTAGGACATGAAACTCTAGGGACAACCTTCTGGATTTGTCTCTGTATAATCCATGAAATTCGCTCAACGTACGGCGAGACTAAATTTTACAACTTCGCATTGAGTTTTCTTGCAGCTGGAAAAGTCTTTAGCCTTAACTTTTCTGATTTGATATCTTGGCCAGAGATGAAACCGAGTCAGCATTTTCAGATCCGATGACCCGAACGGCCTCTAATCCGGCGGTCCAGTATCCTTCAAATGTCAAAACTAAGACTAAATTTTATTGCCAATCAATCAGATATGTGTTAGAAAGCACCCAAAGTTTGAGCTAAGTTGGTTAAGGGGGCGGTCCATTTTTGGGGTCATTTTTTCGACATTCTCCGATTTCGCTGATTTTCACATGTTTTATTATCCGAATAGTATATTTTAACGAAAAATTAAAGTCGTAACTGTTACGGTTCTCGAGTAATTTCACCTCAAAGTTGAGATTTCGTGTGTTAAACATAAGAAATTTAAAAAGTTGTCATTTTTTCGCGCGCGCCGAAAAATTTCCCGACAAACGTTGATGAATCTGGACAAATTATCCATTAAAATAACGCTAAAATGTTAAACTGCGGTTCCCTGGAATTAAAATTTTAATTTAGGCCTTTAAAATTTTTTAGTTAATTTTTGAAGGATTAAAATAATTTTAATCTGATAATTAATTACCATTATTTGATAATTTAATTACCTAATTTTCGTCATCCTGTGTCTTTCTTCATAAACAAAATATTAGTTTTGCATATTAATAACATTTGAGTTTCCAATTTGGAATTGCATAGCTAGGGCACAGCCAACCCTACGATCTGCTACCTGTATCGTGATTGGCTAGCGGTATTCTTTGAAGTAAATAGACAGGCGTAAGTCTATTTCCTATTTCCTATTCTAGGTTTATAGTGTAAGCGCGACTAATTCAATTTAGCACAGTTTGGGTAAACGGAAAATAGGAAATAGACTATAGGACGTCAGAAAACTGGCCTATTCTGCGAAAAACCGTTTAAGAATAGGATGGCGGTTGGGTCCCTTGACAATTAAAGCAGTTCTCGTGCTAAGTGTCCGCATGCCTCTCCTTTCAAATTTGTACTTTTAATTAATTGGAATTCTAATTGATTTTAATTTAACTTTTACATATATTTTTTACTTCAAATTCATTCTTGTGTCTGGAGCAACAGTGTCTGTTTTAGGCCAAAGGTATGTCACCCGAGGAGGCTGTGTCAGAGTTGGTGAACCGACGTCACCAGGTTGTGATGCGAGCCGCCCACTGGAAAACCCTTTCAGACTATGCCCTCATTCTTCAACAGTCCAATCAAACAGTCATTCCACCGGGGAGTGAGCTGGATAGCTCCTCCGCTGCCAGTACAGTCAGTGCTTCCTCACAGGAGGATGGTGGTGTCAAGGCGGACTCTGTTCCCCGATCTGACTTATAGCGAAACTATTCCTGGGAAAACAATTTCTTCTTCTAATCTTTGCTTTATGATATCTGCCAATAATATTGTGTAATTAATGTTCACGACACTATTATAACTGATATTCGTTGTTGTATGTGTATGCACACTATCACCATTGTTCTGTATGCAGAATTTTTATTTTATACGACGGACTTGTCAATAAGTGTTTACTTGTGGCTCTTGTTTTTTATGCACTTAACAATTAACTATTACGTGTCACATCAAAAATTCATAGCTTTTTATAGGCATCTGCGATTTTTGCTATCGGATCCCTTACTTTTACTTACTCACAGTTCAAATAATCATCACCAGCACAATTTTTGCAGGACGGTAATGTTTTTAGCCCAGGTTGGCGTGCTTCAATTTTTGTTTGTGCAGTTAATTATTTTTATTCAATTATTTCTGTTGCTTCATTGCATTTTACGTGAACTTTTAGAAGCACGCTTAAAATAAAAATTTGCTTTAAATCGCATTCGTAGTTTTAAAAATTTCTACAAAAAAGGCTTTCTCTGAAAAATTTTTAAATTGATAAAGATGAAAACTTTTCGGGAGTTCTTACATCTTGGATTGGTCAATGTTATAAAAAACCTGATGTAATCATTTCTGATAGGCTGTTGTAGCAGGCTCAATATTTTGTGTTTGAGTATGCTTTTTGGAACAGTAAATTCACCTCATTTTTATGTTATATATATAGTCGGTTAGCTCAGAGTTGGTCGCGGGCTGGATTTTTGCCACCAGGCGCGGCCCGCGGCCTGCAGACAAGTGATACCCGCAAGATACCCTTATGGGATACCTAACGTAGTGTTTGTGTTTTTGTTGTTGACACTAATGCCGTAATCTTTAGTCGTTGTCCCGTTACTATACAAGACAGTCTAGGATAGTCAACAACGGTTTTTGGGACCTAGTAGAGCAGTCCTAATCGTCCGGCTGCCAAAAACATTCTGCTTAGGTACTCTTCTATATCAAAAACAAGCAAAATTGGATATACGTAATTTTCCACTATTGTGCGTAACTTCATCAGTTGAA
>JASAND010001496.1:0-51039 GCA_030248195.1 Trissonchulus latispiculum
ATCTTAAGTCTTAACTAATCTTTTATTCTTTTTAAACACTTTGAATTGCTGAATTTTCCACGATTTCAAAAAAAATCTTTTAACTCGGATATAGTTGTTTTCAAATTGGCAAGTGAACTACCCTTTCTAATTTTCTTGTAACAATATTTTGTTCCTGAAAAAAGAAATTTTTACCCCCCCCTCCCGGAAAAATTTGGTTACCCCCCCCCCCTCTCGGAAAAAATTTTTCATGGACCCCCCCCCTTTCAAAATCCTGGATCCGCCACTGTTTTGGGGGGGGGGGTCGGGTTCTGGTCAGAGCTCGCCTTGGGAGAGGAGTAGTCAAGATCGGGTATGGGGGTCTCACAGGGGCCCGGTACACCTATGGGAACTCAAATGGGCATTTATTTGGTTGGTACTCTAACCCGGCTACCCTTTTTTCATTCTTGTTCTTATTGCAAATGCATCAAACCTGACACGTTGCATCTCAAGCCATGACAGTAGTTAAATTCCGCCGTGAAATTTTCCAAGAAATTTCAGTGATACCTTTTATTGATTGCTTCTTTCCTCCTACCAATTTTGTCGTTATTTACAGATTACTCTTTTACCTTTGTAGTATTTTATGTTTCTATTTTCTTATAGTTTCTAATTTCAACCAAAGCAAACAATGAAAAGTTACAAAATCGTTGTTTTTGATTTTCTCGTAACTGTTTCAATGAAATTTGCCCATTAATATTGCCGATATGCTTTGTGTCCGCATTTCTAAACAGTTTGGTTTGTTTTCTGGAAAAGCACAATAATTGGCTAGATATAGAAGTTACAATATTTCAAAATAAGCTAAGAAAAACAAAAAATTTACTTTAATAAAAACTACAAACTGGGCTGACCGCAAACAAACGTAGCAGCAAGCCAATAACCGCAGCGTAGTAGGCCATACAGCTCATCTGTGACTGCTATAGAATATGATAAAGATCAACTATGCCAGATTTCAAACCGATTCATTCAGTTTTTAGTTCACAGTATCATGTTCGAAGTTCACCACGATAGTGGTACTGTGGTATTCGTGGTAACTTATGCACTCCTGATTTAAGGAGGGAAATTTATTTAAGGTAATTTAAGATTTACATTATCGGGATAGATGTAAAATTTTGACCGACTGCTCAATTTTAATGAACTCCCAACTGAAGCTACTTTGGATGACGGGGCATGTTTCGACAAAATTTCGGCAACAGAGAGTACGTGTTTGGCTAGCTACCATTACGGCTTAAATTTTAAATTTCACAAAAGCTTAGTATGATAAATTCGAAACATCATTTAAAAGAGCATAAAAAGAGCTTTTACAACAATATGCATGTCTCTTCTGTACGTGGTTTCTACCAAAATTTACAGGCGGTTGAATATATGGCGAAGTAACGTTGACCATTATCATTTCATATGGCAAAGTAAAAAGAAGTCGTTCGAAAATGAGTTCTACTGGATATATCATGATGCTTTTGTGTTGGATGTGTTAAATTCCTACCTCAGCTGACTGGACCTGGGTAGCAATCTAGAGGCGGAGCGGCTACAGGTTCCTAGACCGGGCCTATTCTGATAATTTACCTAAATTCTACAAAGTTACCTTAGCTGCAATACCATCCAATCTTCTGGGAGTAATCAACTAAGAGACGTTGTGGCGTAACAATGAATTTAATGAGGATAAAGGTGCATTCATAGTTCCTGTCGCAAGCAGACGCGCGTAGACGCGCGCCGACGCGCGTATGGATGCGTCTGCATGCGTTCGTGAGCATGAATTCATTACAACTGATTTTAAACGGTTAAAACGGCATGTTACAATCAGAGGCGTCGACGCGCGTCTCTATGCGTTTGCTACTATCAAGAGTACATAATAGATAAGAGTATGACAACAGGCAGGCTCTCTGTTATCAGAGCAAAAACTACAGTACGCGCTATCGGCAACCCCCCCCCCCCCCCACAAATTGACCCCTCTCACACCGCCCCTATATGGGTACGGGGTCCAAACGGGGGTCGCTCACTGCTTTGCATAATTACACGTTATAATTAACCGAGGCCTAATTTGGGAACAGGGTGCAAGCGTGTATGTTTAACATATGCATGTAGAAAACATACTAAGCGAGTGAGCGACCCCCGTTTGGAACTATGTACCCATATAGGGGCGGTGAGAGGGGGTCAATTGTGGGGGGGGGGGGGGGGGGTTAGCCGATAGCGCGCATAGCATAGTTTTTGCTCTGATAACAGAGAGCCTGCCTGTTGTCATACTCTTATCTATTATGTACTCTTGCTACTATGAATGCACCTTTAGCATACAAAGTAACCAACCGGCTCGTAGCACAATTCGAACCACAACTGAACTGACAAAGTAGATCAGATATAAGCTGATCGCAATAGCTAACAAAACTGGAGGACTGCACACAGCAGTAACAAAAAGGTTTTAGTGTTTATCTTTGAAGTAAGTTGCAACACTTGATTTAATTGATTCTCAACATCCTCCCCTGGATAGAAAAATTTTAGCTCCTGCTAAAAAAGCCGCCTACCTTAAAAAAGGTGGAGAACAGATTCTACCATAATTCAATAGTTGAAAAAAGATAATTTCAAAGTTAAACATAGATCTCACACAATTCCCATTAGACCAGTTATGAGGCACGTATCCTGGCACGTTTACCCATGGTTAAAACAAAGAAACAACAAATAGAAGTTAAAGGAAATTAAAGTTAGAAATGGAGGCAGAGTGAAAGTCATAGACAGAAGTATAGCGAAAAAGAGGGAGAATAAAGTAACTGAAACATTGCAGTAAGTAATTGCAACCAAACTAAGTTGAGCGAAAATAAGTTAATCAGAAATAGAAAAGAGAAAGTGAAACGAACCACACAGAAAAATTAATATACCCCAAAAAGCCACTTTGAATATAAAACCAAACAAGATAGAAGTACAACAATCATTCATACATTCATAGCGCTTCAACAATCATACTTACATACATACATATCAAACACGCATTATATCAATTTATAGAAGACAACCAATGCAGAGTTTACAACTATCAATACTATACAGAACTATAAGAAAACTAGCTAAACTATACAAAGTTCACAAAATCCTAGCTAACAAAATACAGAGAAATAATACACAGAAAATTCAGTTAAGTATATAGGCTAATTTTTACATCATATATCCTAAAAACACTAGTATCAACATTCAATATCATAACTAAACTATACAACAAAAGTTATCCTATACACGACAAGACATGGAATCAATACACATAAAAATGAGGTAAAGACTATTGCAAACAAAGAAAAAATTTTTATCTATTATAAACCTTTTTTAACCAAAACTTTTAAACATCTTCCTCCGCCGCATAAAAAATAAAGATCACCTGATCTTTCCAAGAGAACAAGAAAAATACGTATACATATAGCTACCAAAAGTAAAGCACATACAAATATAGGGGGAATATATATAGGATGGGGTTACATAACTAGACGAATCAAAGTTTACGAACGAATCATACAGCAAAGAATATGGAAAAAAGAACTGTACATGGCATAGGAATAAAGCACAACATTATGACTTAAACAATGGCAAAAATATAAAGCAAAGTACCGGCAAAAATTTAAGGCATAAATGATTAGAAATTAACAAAAACGAACAAACAATTGTGCATATACTAAGCAGCAAAATTAAAGTCTATATTGTCCATAAATTATAGCGTCGTTGTTGTTGACGAATTTGGTTAAATGTAGGGTGATGGTCTTCTGGTTTCACCGTAAGATGAGTTCAAACCCATGAACTCTACATCAGGATCGGAGCTGTATCTGCAGAAGACATCGAAGTTAGGTTTTCGAGTGGAGTCGTTATGTACGTTGTTGTCGTCGATTAAACACACAAACATTTATAGTATAATGGCTACACAGAGCCGACAGTGCAATTCAAAAGATAGAAAGGAGAAATATAATCTAGAAGCGTAAGTTAAAGAAGTGCTCCAGAAAGAGAAAGCTTTAAGAAGAAGAGGAGAAAATAGAATAAATTTCATTTTATACAGATTGACTAGTAATTCAGGCAGAATAGACAAAGATTATTGCTATAGAACATCTTTATAGAAGACCCTTAAAGCTCCGAGCTGTGCTTAGTAAAAAAACACGATTATCGCAGAAAACAACAACATACAAGTAAAAATATATACATTATCATTGGGATTAGCTGAAAACAAAAATTAACCAAAGAAGGTGACCTTATGATTAAACAACCGTACGTAGACAACCATACCAATAAAGAATCAATGTATGTAATAAGGAAACAAATTAATAACGCAAATATTTTTGGGTTTTTCAAATATTGCTTTTTAGGATTTTCCGAATATGCATAACTAACTTCAAACACAAAACTGACTACGAATTATCAAACCAACTAACAATTCTGTACACGTTTACATGACTACAAGAAAAAACTAACTATAGGCCCGGGTCACGGTCACGGTCGATGAAGTAGGCCCGGGCCCGGGTAAATCACTTAAGGTGGTAATTCCTTTTGGGCACATATTGTTGGTTGGCGGCGTAAGTCAAGATGAAATTTGACGAAACTTTCCGAAATACGTTCTTTTAGCTTTCTAACACCCTCCGAGCAATCCCGATCCAAAAATTCGAGGTTTCCGGTCAGGACGGGTTTTCCCAGTTTCTGAAAGTTTGGCAGCAGCTATACAGTTATGACCATATTCATTCGAAAGCTCTCGTTGAGCTTCATATGTTTGCTTTTTAAAGCAACGTTCTAGCTTTTCTCTACCGTGAGATATAGCCGATTTTCTTGTTTTGGCGTCGAAAACTTGTGATTTTCGCAGAAATCAAATACTCCATCATTTCTTGAACTTACTCAAACTAAGGGCGTCGAGCTGAAGGTCTCATAGGGGCAAATTATTCGACGCATGATCGTCTTCCAACAGCTTAATTCCGTAGGCTGCTATCATAAAAATGTAGTTTTTGCAAAAACACGACCAATTTTTTCCAGAGATTGTGGAGCATTCACCATGCAAGCTGGAGGGCTGCTACTTTAAACCATCTCTCAAAGAAGAAGTGAAAATATGCGCTAAAAGCTGCATGTAAATCTGTCGCATATAAGAGAAATTTGAACATCTAGCCCTAATAATTAGGGTTGTCAGGTCCTGTACGGTGTGATGTAAAAAAGCGTAAACTTACTCGTTTGCATGAACTATACGTTTAATAGAGTCAGTAATTTTGAGCTGGTCCTCTCGCAAAACATTGAAACCATGTTCTACGGGAGAAACTCGGTTATCTAATTGACCCATATGATAAGTATTTGCTAAACTATTTGCGAGTCCTCCTAGACCCAAGGCTCCAGCTAACAAAAATTCAATGAAACGTTTTGGCCTACTATGCGTCTGTTCGGGTGCCGGATACGACGTACATACTCCTGGCGTAGACCTGCATAAACTAGACAAAAGTTTCGAGTAAAAATGAGTATTTAACACTCCTGAATATAATTTGCGATATTCTAACTTAATAGCATCAATTTCGCGTTCCAAGTAATCAAACTGCGGGCAACTTTGGTTAATCATTCGAACACAATATTGGTCGGTCTTGGTCTTTCCGGTTGCTAGATCTATACAGTCTTCCTCGTTAGCCCATTCGGGGGGCTTCCACTGAGAAGACATTGGCGGCACTGCCAACTGTACTATCAAGGACCCCTATACTCCGCAGATACTAAGCTCAGACAAAAATTTTAACACAAAGCTTTGTCAGCATGTTGCAAAAGCAACCGGAAATGCAAAAGCAAGCCGAGACTGACATCAAAGAAGCCGCGCTGGCTCAGTGACAGAGCACTCGACTCTGGATCGAAAGGGGGTGTGTCTGCAATCCCACCAGCGGCCAAAATTTTTTGTATTTGAAAAGTTTTGGCCGCTGTTGGGACTAGACACGCCAAATTAAAATTAACAGATCTTTGGATTGAAAAAGTAATATTTATGCAAAAACCAAACTTTCAGATTCTCCAAGTTGCAAACAGACTTTAATGAAAAATTCTCGAAAATTTCCTGCAAGTTCACAGAAGGCTTATTTCGTATTTTAGCCTTAGACTCTCAAATTAATGCAATTTCTGGAATATTGTATTTTGTTATTTATTTGTGTTGCCCTGACTACTTCGGAAGGACTAGGAACTAAATTTCGTATTCACCAAAATTCATGATTCAAAGAATGGTAACGGGAAGTACTTTCAAAAATTAAATTTGTTATTTTCCGAAAAGATTTCATTGGCGAATTGGATGAAAATCCCACATACACTAGTAATTTGTGACCTTTCTAATCTGGCTTTTGGCGTAATTTGCATACGGCCACTATGTGCGGTATTTTGTGTCTGTCCTCCAAAACCGTGAAATCGCCAAGAAATGAATCAGAATTGGCACAGAAATGAAAAGACAGAAAACCACGCATTTTGGTTTCTTGGAAATTCTTCTTCAAATCAAAATATCGGAAAAATAATAAAGTGCCGCATTTCCTGGTTTTGGTCATACAAATAAAATATAATGGGCCTGTCTAAATCAGTTTATATGTAACTGTATATAATATTTTGTACTTATTCTGTTATAGCGAACATCAAACACAGAAAGCTAACAGGAAGGGTTATGGTATCAAATCCCAGCCAAAGCAGAAAAATCAGATTTGTTTCTGTTTATTTCGTCACTTAAAATTTATGGATTAGTTAGCGTCCTTTCAAGTATTCAAGCTGTATGATATGTCCAACGGTGTAACGTAATGAAATTTCCAGAAATCAGTTGGTTCTTGATGTTTTTATCCCATATATACCGTAGAATTGATAATGTACTTCTGATGCTACTTTGCTTTAGTTTAGGGTTTCGTATTTAGATGGGTAACTGTATTAAATATTTCTTTTCTATATCTCTTTTCTCTATTTCAGCATACAAGATCAAGAAACATAAAGGACGATTTTATCATTACTGAAAACGTTTCTTTGCACCAAATTCAACTTAGAAATAATTATTATATAAAATGTAATCGGTAATTTGTAATTTGTGATGAAGGAGTTGTAATATGTTATATCTTGTAATGAGTATCGTTCATGTCAGATATTCGTATATTCTGTCTTGAGGTGCTGTTTGCCAGTTTTGTCATGTTCAAGCAAAATTGTCTGTTCTGTTCATTTGTTTTACTGTATTTCGTCGTGACATAACTGTATGCTATAACGGCGTTCAAAATAAACAAAGTCGTAGATACTCCGTTTTCTGCGATATGACCCCTATCCCGGCGGAACTCAAAACAGCTCCCCAGCGGGGTAAAACTAGGGTTCCGATTTTGGCTATTTCGTCTGCTAAAAACCGAGAAGAATCTGTGTCGGCCTGCGTCTGTGCATTGGCCTTAGACAGCAGAAAAGCCAGTAAGACCCATGCAGCGGGCAGCGCTGCTTTTCTCAGACTTTGAACCAACACAGTCATTACCCACAGTAAACACATGACCACCGAGGAAAGTTGGCCTAGGCTAGGCTTATTTTCTCAGTACCCTGAACCTCTTCATTATTCTCAGTTGACTCAAGACTGCACTGAACTGCAACTGTATTGGTGTCTACAATGGGCTCATGAACTTTGCGGACCCGCCTGGCACTAGGCATACGGGTAGAATGGCGAGGAACAGGCACAAATAGTTCCTCCTCGGTAGATGTAAATGAACTAGGGCTCGGGGGCCTAATCACAGGCCGATCATAAGGTACATACGGTTCCGGCGCTCGACAAGTACAGACCAAAGGCTGGCGGCACATCAATACTTTGTGCTGAAAATGCGGTGAGACTAGGCAACGCTTTGCATGCATCAGGCAATTTTTGGAAACATTTCGTGCAGATCGAACCGAATATTGTACGGACGAATCGGACCTAGAATTCTGTCTGCGGCGGGGTGAATAGTATTGTTCACCCTCATAGCGATTATCTAAGTAATCACCATTTGCCGAACTCGAGGCGCTAGAGTAACGCCCCGATCGATGGCCGTCCTCATGACGTCCATCTCCCGCCTGTGTCTTAGAGCAGGACACGGCGAACTTTGGCCCATATTCTCTCTTCATCTCCGGGGGAAAATCTCTACCCCGATCCCTGCGATCATAATTTTGGCTTCGGTCATACTGTTCCCTTCGGGGACCACGATCATCTCTACGATCGCCCTGATAATTCCTATTAATTTGCTGGTAACGGTCTCGTCGACCATTCTGGCCAAAATTTCCCTCTCGTCGGCCTTGATAATTCGGATTACTCCTAAAATTCCTACTTACGTCTGGCCTTCTCTGAAAGTTTCTGTCCGAACCCTGGTTACTGGGCCGATAGGCGTCTCCACCAGGTTGGCGACATTCTCTACGAACATGCCCCGGTCTATTACAATTGAAACAGGTGGTGCCGGGAGGCAAGTCACGTCCTTTTCCATTTCTGTTAGAACTTCCGCTCTGCTTAGAGTCAATTTCAAATTTTTCAAACTTTGCCTTCAGCTATTTAACGGCTTTCTCAGCTTCTGCAATGGCTGCAGGCGTGTTCCGACTACTTCTGAAATTTGGCTCAACAAAAGACGGATAGGCTTCACCGGGATATTCACCTTCAGCCTGCAATGCTTTCTCAACAGCGCGCTCCATTGTCTTGCAGCCTGGAGGCACGCGAGCTTTCAAGTCACTTCTCAGCCCAAATAAGAACAGACGCAACTTTAGCACTTCTATTTGACTTTCCGAAAAACCGTCCTTCTCAGTAAAAGTCAAGCGTGCGTACCTATTAAGCCTCATGAGGTAATCCATCACGGGCTCTCCCTTCTCTTGTTTCACTTGAAACATAAGAGATGACGCATGTAACGCCGTGTGGGGGGAATCATAACTTTCTTAGCGGCTTCGACCATTTCGGCCCATGTTCCGCGACTAGCTTTCGGTACTGACCGAAATTGTTCTAACGCTCTGCCTTCGAGCGAACTTGAAAAGGTTACAATTTTCTGTCCCTCCTCAAAGTAAATGACCTGGCAAAAACGGTCATACTTTTCGAGATGTTCCTCGAAGGACTCTGAGGGTGACCCATGGTAAATGGGGACTGAGCTGTAAGCGGTGGCGACTCCTTGCGCCCTAATAGCTGAATTAAAATCAGAAAGCGTGTCTGTCAATTTCTGTAAAACTTGTGTCTCAACGCTAGGGGGATTGTTCTGATTTCCCCTGGGCCCTGGCTGTGCAGGTGGCCCTAGCTCAGCTGTATCGTTCGGCATTTTTGTCCAAAGCTTGCTTCAAAATTCAAGAAAAGATAGTTAAAAGTCGTGACCAACGAAATACTCCTTCAGAAACTATCGGCAAATCTCAGTACTGTATAGTGGTATCTCTCAAAAATAAAATCGGTCCATCAAAAAGTTGCATAACAAGGTCGACCTGAGAAATTTGAAAGCTTATCACCTAATCGTACGTATAATGGAATTTATTAAAGTTTAAAGCCTACGTAATATAGAATTTAAATAACAAATTAAGTAAAATTAATTACAATTATGACGATACAGAGATACAAACGATTCGTAAACCAGGGGGAGTTTTTTAATCAGTAGCAAAGGTCGTGAGATTTCCGAGGAAAAGAGGTCAGATAATTTTCAAACTTGAGTGACAAATTTGAAATATTTTTCAAATTGTAGAGCTCTTAATGAAAAGTATCACCCACGGTTTTTCCTCGCCTGAGGGAGCTTCACATGTAATAAAATAGGCTAGTGCTGAGGGTTTATTTCAGTCAAAACTTATGCACTTCAAACTTCAGAACACTGGTTTTCAGTCTCTTCACAGCTTTCCAGGGATTTATGCCTCCTACCCACAGATTAGCCCAAGGTATTACATAACAAGTTCATGAAAACGGTTGCTTCAGCAGTCAATGTACTGCTACCTCTTCTTCAGGCCCTATTCGGTCCTAGTCTAAAGTCAGCAGAATACGCAAAACACCTGTGATCAAACAGACTCTACGCCAGAGGTATGTCTTAAGTTACAGATCCACTATTTTAAAGTTAGATTTAGCTGCGTTTATATCACCACTCTCAAGGAGACAATTATAGTATCTGGATTCCAAAATTCCCTAGTTAAGCCAACACATAAAAGTTGCTTTCTATTAACTTTTCAACAAGGACTTTCACAATTTGATACAGTCAATTAATACAAGAATGAGTCAGAAATAGTCCGGTTTTAGACAATTCACACTTTACAGTTAATTAGCAGAATAACGCGAAAACAATATCTTCAAGACCGTTCGAATACTAAAGACATAGAAATATGAACAAACAACTGACCTAAAAACAGCTTTTTACTTCGTACGCGACGAATACCCAGCGCTTAGACTACGACCGCAAGAATTTGGTTTTGTGCAAGCTCAAACACGTGCCACTCCAACAAGGAGTTCCAAACTTTACCCTTACCAAAACTCCAAATTGAATGAAAGATGCAAAACTCCAAGTTGAATGAAAAATACTGCAAACAAGAATAGGTTGGATGTAAAGCAAATAGGCCGGTCGGGGGGGGTTCGTCAAGTTAAAATACAGGTAAACTCCAAAGTATCTCTCTCCAATACTAGACCCGAATACGGTCACAGGCGCTATCTGGCCAGAAAAGACAAATCAGTAGAAACTTGAAATAACCGACTACTCAGCTCCGAGTCTGCTCCAAGACTGACTGCTTGGAGACAACAAAATTAGTTCTGGGTTATTCACCCAGCGTTTCAGTCTTTGTTCTGACTGTATCTGTCAGTCAGCATTTGCGGTCTCTCTTGCAAGTCTTTATAGAGAAATGGCCATTTTCTGATTAAAGGAAATTTGCATCTTGTCTCTTTAGGTGGTTTGCTACGGGGCTTACCTGGGGACGAAAAACACCCCAGGTAAGTAGTTTCTAATCTTTCTTGCAAATATTTTTCCCTTTTCCTGACAATTCCCCCAAAATTAATTGCTAACCGACCCACTAAAAGGATCAAAACAGGAAACTTCCACGATTACTAATAGGTACAAACAAGGGGGTCACTATACAGAAAATAACAATTATCAGTAAATTACTAGAATTGCGTAATTACGAACTATGATTACTTTTTAGCACACGGCCAGCAAACCAACAAACAAACAAACAAACAAACAAACTCCGTTACTCTTTCGCAAAGTGTCCATTTTAAGTTCAAAACAGTTTCCAACAAAAGTCTCAAATTCATAATGGTTTCCGACAAAAGTCCTAGATTCATAGTACTGTACAAACGACGAATGGAGCATAGGATGGCCCAGAAGATTCATCCAAAATATACAGACAAAAACATCAAAACGCAGCCTACCCATCACATATATACTTCTTAATAATTTCACGTATAGTACCGTTAACCCGTCCTACAAGTCCATTAGATTGTGGATGATATGCGTCGCACGTAACTTAGTGGTTCCTACTTCCTAGCAACTTAAAGAATGTATTTTAGTCACTTCAGATTGAAAATTAGGTCCTTGATCGGTTACTACTTCCTTAGGTACACCATAGCGTAAGACAAACTCGTATAAAAGCGCACGTATTGGCGTTTCTGACTTTTCATTCCTTAAGGCCGGTTCACACGGTCAAATTTTCATCAAATAAATTTGATCAAATTTTTTGACAAATAAAAATTTGATCAAAATGCGTGTTTACACGAGAAAATGACGCATCAAATATTTGATCAAATTTTGATCAAATTGGGCGCGGAATTTTGAATTTTCAAACTTTTTATCACGCAAACAAAGTCTCGTAGACGAAAATTAGCTGCGTTTATGGCAGTATATACTGGGATTTTTAGATGAACGACTTTGTGCTAAAGCCCTCTATTGAGCGGAGGAGATGTTGGTACTAACTCATTTGGCTACTGGCTTTAAATAACATTATTAGCAGTATGATGATTTGTGGTCAATTCGATGTTTCACATACCACAGTTTGTCATATCCCTGATAATCCCTGATAAAGTTGAGTACGTTGAACGTCATGGTTTAGTGAAAACAGCATAACTTCTTTGTTCACGAAATAATGTCAACGCTTTAACCAAAAAGTACAAAGCAGAATTCAACTGGTGCACAGAGTCACGTGAATGCGAGTCTAAATACAATTGGGTCTTTGATCAAATAATTTGTCAAGTATTGCGCACAGAGCAATCCAGTTTGATGGTTTGACGCGAATTTGATCAGATGTTTGAGGCAATTTGATCACTGTACAAACCATCAAATTCCGTCAAATTTCCAGTTTGACCAAATTTGATCAAATTTTTTTGACGAAAATTTGACCGTGTGAACCGGCCTTTAGAATGCCAAGCCAACGCGTTAACTGGTCTATCAAAACGAGAACACTGACTTTTTGATTTTTACTAGTAGGAAAATGACAAACGTCTAGATAGATCCTTTCGAATGGCTTAGTGACCGGTGGATAGGGCTTCATAGGAGCCTGTGGATTTCTCGGACCAATCTTAAATTTGTTGCACACTATACAATTACGTACGTATCTAGTCACATCTGTTGATAGAGTCGGCCAATAGTATTTCGTAGCTATCTTATAAATAGTTTGAGGTACACCTAAGTATCCACCAGTGTCCGGTGCACTGTGATATTGATACATCATGTAGTTTCGATACTTCTGAGGTGCACAGGTAGTTCTAGGTAATGCATATCTTCTACGTCCATGCGCGTCTATGTGATGTCTGTACAACATCCCGTTTTCAAGCACAAAATCAAATTCGAAATGAATTAAACGCCAAACTTATTCATGAGTTGTCAAAAGACCTGTTTCCATGTAGTCTTTTAAACGACCAAATTCAGGATCTTCATTCAAAGCTTGAATCCAACTTTCATCAGAAAATTTCTCAATAGAAAATAAAGGTGGATACATGTCTTCAGTTACGTCAAATTCTCCTTCGTATTCAGATATAGCTTCAGTAGTGTTATCTTGCGTACGTACTTGCTGCAATCGTGAATCCGCCGTCGCAATGTCAGCCAAAACGTTGTCCTTGAACTTAGGATTACTACGCGAAAGAGCGTCTGCTACTGGATTATCAACATCTCTCCGATGTAACGCTGTGAATTTGTACTCTTGAAGTGCTGTATGCCATTTAGCTAATCTGCTGTTACCTTGCCTTTTTGGTCAGGTGAAAATGTACTTGATTGCTTCGTTGTCAGTATACAGAGTAAATTGTCGGTGACGTAGGTAATGTTGGAAATGTTTGCATGCCCATACTACGGCTAGTCCCTCTAGTTCAGAAATTTCGTACTTCTTTTCAGCACCCGCTAAAGATCTACTGGCGTAAGCTATTGGTTTTGGTCTGGATTCACCTTCTTGAGCTTGCTCTAGTACCGCACCGAGACCTTGAATACTAGCATCAGTTGTTAACAAAAATGAATTATCCCAATTTGGGTATACCAAAACAGGTGCATTCGTTAGTGCCTTTTTCAGATTTTTAAAAGCTGTTTGGCAATCATCTGTCCAATGAAAACTCTCTTGTTTCTTCAATAAATTATTCAAAGGCCCAGCGATAGTACTAAAGTTACTAATAAAGCTCCTATAATATCCAGCCATACCTAAAAATCCACGTAGCTGCTTAATTGTTCTAGGTACAGGGAAATTCTGAACTGCAGTGACTTTACGGGAGTCAGTTTCAATACCTTTATCAGATATAAAATGCCCAAGATATTCAACCCTCGTACGGAAAAACACACTTTTTCATCTTCAAACGAAGTCCATGATCGCTAAGTTTTTGGAAAACAATTTAAAGCATTTTTAAGTGATGTTCTTCATCGTTTGAAGGTATTAGTAAATCATCGATGTAAACTGGTAATTCCGTAAAAATACGCACCATTATGCGTTGAAAAGTGGCGGGAGCATTTGTTAGACCAAAGGGCATTACATTGAAATGAGAATGTACCATATGCGAAATGAATGCAGTTTTCTCTTTATGAGGTGGAGACATTTCTATCTGCCAGTACCCACTGTTAAGATCTAACGTAGAAAAGATTTTTTCCTTACTGAACATATCTAGTATTTCATCGATCTTAGGTAAGGGATAGCGATCTTTCCTAGTGATCTTGTTTAGGTTTCTGTAGTCAATAACAAACCTGGTAGTTCCATCCTTCTTCCCTACCAGCATACATGGAGATGACCATTGACTGTCTGATGGAGAGCAGATCCCTTGTTCCAACATCTTCCGAATATGTTCCTCGATTTGGAGTTCATTTGGATTTACCCTCTATACGCCTTAGCCGTTACTGGCCCTCCCATGCCAGTGTCAATTAGATGTTGTCCTGTAGTATATTTTCCTAAATATTCCGGTGTTGCAAAAACATGTACGTACTTACGTAGAAGTTCCTGGAATCTATCTTTAGTCTTTTCTGTACATTCAAACTTATCCAGTTGGGTTTCTTTGAGAAACTCTTCGTATTGTTCCTCTGGTGTTGGGACTTTATTCTGTTTAGGTGATACCTTTTCTTCCTACAATATAGTATCCCTTAAGTTGGAATTATGAATGGCAGCATTTACTTGTGGGTTTGAGACAAGGTCTGACTCACATACGTACTCCTGCTCGAACCAATTTTCACCCATATGTAGAAAAACTTCCTTGCCTTTTGGGTTCTGAACTGCAACGAAGTCATCAGCGTAAGCTAAACGCATACCTGGTCTTAAATCCAATGGCTCTGGGGCCAAATTCCACACTAGAACATATTGCGTTTGATTTTCGCCTGAAATGATACCAGGGACCACGTAGCAGTTATATTTTTCCAATATTTTAGTGGAATTTCGAATCATATTAGGTGGATCCGCAAAACGTGAAGGACAAGGAGCCGTCGGTGGTTTTACCTGAGATGCAAAAGTACGTAGGACAGCAAAAACCTCGTCTTCCTCTTCAATAACTGTAGTTGTTTGATTCGCTTCACAAGCTATTGGAACCCACGCTTCTGAATTAGGTGGTATGCAGATTCCTACTCGAAGAAAAACATTTCACACTTTTGGGACTTCTTTTTCCACAAATTGTAAAATACTATCCAATTGAGATGCACCCAGAAGGGGTACTTCTTTGAAAAGAGGATGGTAGATTGAATGTCTGCCAAGTAACATAGACCAATTATAGGTGGAAAGAAAGTCGGAACCCAGTAAAACGTCGTATGGACAATGTTCGCTAATTAGAAATTCATGGGGCCAAATATATCCTTGAAAAGACAATTTCAATTTGACTGAATCCGAAAAATCAATAGGAGTTCCATTGGCTGCAGTAGCTGAAGCAAAACGTCGCTCACCTGGCGCGAGTGCCTCTGGCGCCTTTCTTTACAAATGTTCTATAAAGCTTTTTGAAATGACGGACATGTTTGCTCCAGTATCAAGCAACGCTAATGTATTTAGGCCAGAGACAGACACTGCAACCACAGGTGAATGAATAGGTTGAATTTTTGCTTGAGCTCCTACAAAATATTTATCACCTTGAGCAAAAGCCATTATATAATTTCGATTATTGAAAATCGGCTTAGACTGGTGCCTTTTGTGGCTGCTGATAGCTAACCTTTTGGCGTTTTGTCCACCGATTCAGATTCAGAATCAGAACTAGTCGCAGAACTTTCCTCAGTTTTTGACGTATCCGAATAAGAAAGCAAAACATCTTCAAAAAGGAATTTATCTGGAAAATCTGGGTCCAACACCTTATGCTTTATCTTGCTTTTTAACTGCTGATTCGTCTTACGTACCGTTTTCCTTTTGAAGTTCCTACTCCCTGTTCCTTACTGAGTTCTTCCTCAGTTTCTTGTTCTTTTCCTTGTAAATCTGCCTCTTGAACTTGGGTGGATGCCTCATCTAGACTCCTAAGCATTCTTAACCTGTAACCAAAGTCCATTGATGACTTACTAGTGTTAGTGCTTGAAGTTGGCGCGTGACTTTTTATTTGATGGAGAGAGGCATCCGTCTTTTATTGTTGACCAGAATCACCATTATGCTTGGTAACCTTCGAGTGGCGAGCCAAAGAGTTCGCTTCTGAAGGCACCCCTTGATTTAGTGACCTGGGTGTGCTCGTCCCTAAATTTGGCAGGTGGGCATTTGCAGATGGGAAAACCACGCGTGGTCCAAAGGAAAACGCTTGATTTTCGCAGCTGCGCCCGTTCGTGACAATAGGTCGAGAAGCAAATCCAAAATTATTCCTAGCAGAAAAAACTGTAGACGCATTCGAAAATCTAGGCTGTTGCCTCTGAAAAGGAAAGCTATACCGAAAATTTGCAAGTAAAAACCTAGGTTGCTGAAAATTCATTGGCCTAAAGCCAGCGTTCTGATTTTGGAAACGTAAATTCCGAAAGGTTAGACCAGAAAAAGAATTTGCCTGATTGCAATTGGCTTGACTGGTTACCCTTGAATTTGGTGGAATTGGTCGAAGAAAAAGTGCATTACGCTTGTCGACCAATTTTACCCATCGTTGTTGATCTGGTATAAAAAGAACAGGTTCCTCCATTTCAGATTGAAATTGGTTTGAATTTCCAGAAAAACCATTAGTTGGAAAAGCAACGTTGGTGGGAGGGCTTGTACGTACTTTCGTATTAGAAGTTGGCGTTGAAAAGCCATTAAAATTTGGCTGAATAGAACATGCCATGTTAGTCCGTACATACGTATTCGAAAAATTTGGAGAATTTTCTAAGTTTGTTCGTCCAAATTGATGGTAAGGCGGTAATTTTGATTTTACCACGCCCGCATAAGATGAGAAGACTGAACAAATTTGATCTGACTAAATAGTCTTCTGATTCGGGTATGTTTTCATTAAACTATCCACCACATTGCCAGAAGAAAGAACCGAACAAACAGGGTTAGAATTCAAAACTGTAGTGGGACTTGGGTTAGAATTTTCTCCAGGTGGGGTCGAAGTTACTGCGAGTTGGGAGCCCTGGAGGTTACGCCTCCCGCAATCTGAAAATTCTGGTCGCTAGAATTTAGAGGAACAATATAAGAAACATTAGGTTGCGCCTGCTGATATTGCTCATAGAACATAATTTGGAATGCCTGACCGCTAGCATCCATCAAAACATCTGGACGAGAACCGCGTCTTTGGGAGTTTCCTCGATTATCCCTGGAACCACGAGAGTTATTTAGATACCAATTGTTATTTCCACTGTTGTTATTGTTCCAATTTGAGCGCGAATTTTGATTCCAATTTTGGCTTTGGTAGCTGCCGCGGTTATTGTCACGAAAATTACCACGTCCACGGCCGCGCCTAAACTTTGAATTGTCTCGATTAGTACGCAGGGCACAATTTGAAGCTATATGTCCCAAATTTCCGCATTCGTAACAAGTCGCATTACTCAGACCACGCGGGGACTGAGGAGATCGCTGGTTAGAATTCTGCTGCCGGGCTGGCGGAAACTGCGTAGAAGTAGATGACGTAGGTTGGGCGGCAGCAACAGTAGGAAATCCGGTAGAAGTAGAAGCGTCCGCACTACAAATTTGAGCTTCCGTTTTGCCTGCCTTGACGGCTTCCAAATCGATATCCAATTGCGCATTTTTGAGCTTCATATGCAAAAGTTGGGACTGCAGTTTGGATTATTTTTCACCCTGTTCCGAGTTTTCAACGGTTGAAACACTACAGACCTTTGCTTTCGTCTTCAATTCCTTTTTGGAAGTGGAAGGGGAGGTCGACGAATATAGAGTTTGTTCCTCCTCCAACCGCGAAAGCTGAATCACAATTTTACGCAATTTTTCCATGTTCTGTCCGTAACATTCCAAGTCATCTAGGAGGGAGACACCCAAGGTTTTCAATTCAGGACGGAGGCCTTTTCTAAGCTGTTCGAAAATGTTCACTGCCCTTCCGTCTTCAGTCTCATTCGGAAAAGCCTTTCGGGCAAGAATTTCCAAGTCAGCGGCGAAATCTTGAACCTTTGAACCTTGAACCTTTGAACCTTGAACCTTGAACCTCCTTTGAACACGTACATAGAAATTTCTGGAATGTTCAGAGGCTGTCCTTGTCACAGCTTCATACAAAAGCTTCAAAAGTTTGACCAATTCTTCATACGTATCCGGAAGTACAAGAGAAGAAAGTCAATGAAGGACAGTTTACCCAATTTTAGCTAGCAAGAGGAAGCGTTTCTTCTCCTCAGGGATTTCATGAGCACGGATAATTGCTTCAAAACTTGTGATCCATTCGTCTGGAGTCAACGTAGTTTCTCTACCGTTGTAGGGACTCAGACTCTTGAAAAGCGCGATATAGGGTTTGATATTCTCCATATTTTGCAAATGGTGACGATGCTAGTTCCAACCGGACTGATTTGAGCGCGTAATTCAGCACATTGATCAAAAATGTTATCCCAGTTTTCTCTATGCCTTAGCAGACGTTCTCGCGCAGAATTATCGACGGTCGAAATCTTTCGCAAAAGTCGAGAAAAGGTCGTCCAAAAATTAAGAAAATCGTCACAAAATATCAAAAAGAATGCGTACAATTAATCTACAACTTTGATTGAGGTTGTAGAAGCTATTCCAAAACAAAAAACCAAAAACGCATTCAAATCAGAAAATTGTCGAATGACCACTATGGGGGCTCAAACAAAAAATGTCAAACCTGGTCAAAAATTACTGAAAATAAGCTGAAATCGTGTCAAATGACTCAACCAAGTATTCTACGGCTCGTGTTACCGTTGCTAAGTTACCGAAAAAGTCCGAAAATTAGGGCTTATTAGAGAAAAAACACACAAGGGGACACGCCGACAAAAAAATCGCAAATTCTGTGGGAAAATACGGAACATTTGGCCAAACATTGATAAGTCAAGAGTGGTTACGCTCTACGTTCGTGGATTTAAGCGTAAAATTGAGCAATATAAGCCAAATCGTTCAAAATTAAAAATCGCCTATAGTGGAGTTAAAATCCAAAAGTTGAAAAATCGCTCGTTTTGGGTCAAAAACACAAAAAATCTAGGAATCCGAATATCTGCAGTTAGAATTGGTTCTACGACCGTGGTTTTAGTCGTAGATAGACTCAGAACCGAGAAAAACACTCAGAATCGAAAAATCACTAAGGGGGGCACCGCGATTAAAAATGTGAAAAATCAAAAATTCGGTGCCAAAATGGAAAATTTTTTCCAAACTGTTGGACAAAATCCGAAAATTTTATGATCAGAAACGAGTAGAGCATCTACTGAAACCTATAGGGGGGTCCAAATACCAAAATCCAGAAATTAGCCAAAAATGTCCGAAACTAAAAAAATTTTGACAGGGGTTTTTTTTAGAAATTTGGTCGGTCTTTAGGGGTGGACCAAACATTTCCCTGAAATATACCCCTAGCGCGTTAATTCGAGGTGGAGGAGTCTATTTAGAGGCTACTTAGCCGAAAATTTGAAAATTTGGAGAGGGGGGACCTGAAATTCACAGTTTATAAGCCTAATGTATAATAATTAAAATGGTTTTTATAGCAGCCCTGGGAGTCAACCAGGAAGGTATTGCTGCTTAATATATAATTAAATTAGTTTATTAAGTTACCAAGCCTATATTTTGGGTGGTGTTGTGTTCACCAAAAAGTGACCCCGTCACCTCTCAGCTCAAATCTCCCCCAAATGGTTGATGAAGATCCGGAGCCCAGGGGAGGTTGGGGGGATCAAAATTTCCCTAAAAATGGCTTAAAAATGCGTAGAGTGCCCCCAACGCCTCCCCAATTGATTGCCGGAGGGGGGAGTCGGTCCCCAAGAGTTTCTGGGGGGGGTCAGTTAACAGTGAAGTCGGGAAGTTCCCTCCGACCACGGTTTTCAAGGCAGAATCAAGATAGCTAAGTGACGGCTTGCTCATTCTTAATAATTTGAAAAATCAAAAGTAAAAACTAAACTCATCAAAAAGCGACAAAAACAAATCAAAACTAACTACTTACACAAAAAATAAATAAGAAAAATAAAAAATTTCAAAATTTCGCAAAATTGCAAAAATTTGAAAATTCCAAAATTTCGTCGAAAATGTGATGGTCAACCAGACAGATTCAAACTGTGCACGGTCGCCATTTGTTAAATCCCAACCTCAGCTGCCTGGTCCTGGGTAGAAATCCAGAAGTGGAGCGACTACAGGTTCCTAGACCGGGCCTATTCTGATAATTTCCCAAAATTCTATAAAGTTACCTTAGCTGCAATACCATCCAATCTTCTGGGAGTAACCAACTAAGAGACGTTGTGGCGTAACAATGAATTTAATGAGGATAAGCATACAAAGTAACCAACCGACTCGTAGCACAATTCGAACCACAACTGAACTGACAAAGCATATCAGATATAAGCTGATCGCAATAGCTAACAAAACTGGAGGACTGCACACAGCAGTAACAAAATGGTTTTAGTGTTTGTTTTTGAAGTAAGTTGCAACACTAGTTGATTCTCAACAGATGTGTTTATTATTTTATGAAATACATTACACAATTTAGTAAAGCCAAAATATACGCGCAAAGTATAGGCGGTTAGCGCAAAATTTTCCAAATTAATTTTGTCATAAATGCTTCAACCAAAGTTGCTCAAATTTTGCATGTACGTTTATTTGAGAGGTACCCAGGGGCAATTTTTTTCAGTTTCCTCTTAAGGTGGTGATTCCATTTGGTCACATAAAGTTTGCACCATTATTACTCATTCATTACTTGGAGTTAAGAAGCCATTTTTATATCAAAATGCAGCTTGACACTTTCACTTTTTAATGCATACCATGAAACTAATGTTGCGTTTCTAAAATATTTTTAACACATTTTAGAAGAAGTATAATTTTCCAGATTTTTTGCAGACTGAAGTAAATTTTTCCCAAGACATCGGTTATATCATTCGATACCTCCATAAAATAGCAGGGGACGATATTTCATTTATTGTGGAATCGCTCTTCGTTATAGAGAAATAAGCTATAACCTGTATTTTGCCGACTTTTTCCAAATTTGTCAAGCGATTACTTTAGCTAGAAAACAGTAATCGGGGCAACTAAAAACAAGTCCCTGGGTATATTTGTGCAAAACACATCTGTTAAGTAGCAGCCCTCCAGCAGTCCAACTTGCATGGTGAATGCTCCACAATCTTTGGAAAAAATTGGTCGTGTTTTTGCACAAACTACATTTTTTATGAAATTCTAAATCCAAACCAATGAATATACAAATTATAAATCGAAATTTGGGAACTCTCACAAATGGTAAAGCTTTAATGTGTTTTAAACTTTAGACTTATTTAAGCTTATTTCCTTAGTGTTTAAATCTTGCCAGAGTTAGAAAAGCGAGCTCTAAATTTTAAATTTTCTGGGGGGAGTTGATTGATTTAGTAAAAAATATTATAAGAAATTTACTGGCCAAATTCACTCCACTGTCCGGGGATTCTAGTATCATTTCGACTTTCTAAAAGTTTCAGCAAGATATTTTAGACATGTACTCTTGTCCGGGGATTCTAGTATCATTTCGAAATTCTAAAAATTTCAAGAAGATATTTCAGAAATATATTCTAAATTTCAAAAATTCCAAAAAGGGTTATAGGAAATTTAAACATTCCACATCTGTTTCCTATAATTTGTAAAATTATATTTTAGAATTTAGGAATTATGATTTAGAAAACTTTGCTTTTGTTCTAAATTCTAAAATTCAAATGCACTGATAGTTACTCGAGTACAAGTTGTAGGACCTCAACTGTCAATTTTTAGACTTTAGAACTTAGAACTTGTTAAGTTTTAGACATTAGACATTTCATATTGATTCAAGCTCCACGTGATAAGCTCAACCAATAAGAATCGCCGATGCGAACGCAGAGCTAGTCAGCTTTGCTAGTTTCGAAATAGTAGGATTTACTAAAAGCAGTGCCTATTGTACAGTTAGCTTTATAGTTTGTTCATGGTCCTAATAGAACTCAAAAAACAAAGAAAAACTTAATAAGTTTTATAAATCCTGTAAATACTGTACAACACGGGTCAATTGAACTAGATGGAGGTTTATTTGACCTGACTATGTATATTAGAATTAGACGTATCTCGTGCACGTAATCTTTTACATCATCCCAAGCCAAGTTCGTCACTTTAGGTCAGGGTTGGCTTTTTCCGGAAAAAAGATTGCCGAATAAAAAGATTGCCGGAAAAACCATTTTTTCCTTTTTTCCGATCAGCTCAAAATTCACCAATGTGCTAAAAGTTGCGTTATTTCATGTTCTACATGCATAGAAGCTGTTTTCAAGATATTTCATAGCCCCACCGGGTAGTGCACTTACACAAGCGCTTACAAAGGTTCCAGTATTGATTACAGGAATCTTCAGCAGACGATACTGTAGAGTAAACTACAGGTGACTTATGTATACCTTGACGGTTCTGCTAGACCTAGTCTGTGGTTTTCGTAGGTAACACACCTCGTAAAGTAAACAATACCAGGCGTATTAGCAGTTTTTGGCTGAACATTTTACTGGTTGAGATGGAATTGTGAACTCTGCCTGAGTTACGCAACTATATATATATATATATATATATATATAGATATATATATACACATTCCATGGTAAATAATCTTAAATCCCAGAATTAGCTGAAGCTCATGAATATCGTCTTATTATCTCATTAAACAATGGTTTTTCATAGTTTCTTAATGTTCTGATGTTTTCGTAAATTTACTTTCAGAATATGTCTCGAATATTTTTCCTTTTTTTCCTATGCTTCGAAAAAACCCAAATACAATTTGGTCAGATTTAGCATACTATGACCCACGGAAAAGGTTGTAAATAGTGCGAAATCGACGGAAAAGTTCAGAAAACATTGTATTTCACTGTAAAAATCGTTAAAATAACACTAGGAATATTTTTCCATTTTTCTCCACCCCATCGGAAAATAATGGAAAAAACCGGAAAAACCTTTTTTCCAGTCCTTTTTTCCGCGCCCATCCCTACTTTGGGTTAGATTAATATGTACTGTGTCTCAATTTATCTGAGCCGGTTTCAGCTCTCAGTACCTTTAAAATTACTGTTGAGGAAAACAGCTGTTTTTGATCAAGTTTTGTCATGCTTTTAGCTTGCAAATTCACTGCTACTATGCTGGATTTAGGTTTACAAAATCTGACAAATGCGTTCGGGATGAAATTCCAATTCAGTATTCGTTTCACTGTGCAACACAGTCCGCATTACAGTTATCATATGTAAAGTCGAGTCTGACATACCATTTAGATGAAAATGTTTGCAAACATTACACAGCTGTGCTTTGCATTTTGTTTTAAGGATTTTTTGGCGTTGACTGGATTTCATTTTGATCCAATTATCGGAAAGACGGTTACGGGAAAAACAAATATTCAACACAACAGGCGTGGTGCCGCCTACAGTCGTTTCCTTGCATTGCAGCCCAAGTTTACCCTGAAGGTTAATATGAATAACCCTTGCACAAGGGTTTGGGTGCGTTTTTATATATTACGTATATAACTCTTTTTTGTTATAGACTAGCAAGCTTAAACTACACCGACTGAATTTTGTGGAGAGTTCGGTGTCAAATTGAAAGTATCGTTCTAGCGAACGTGAATATGTGGCAATTAAGCTGACTTTGAACGACATGTTGTTCCAGCGGGCACAAATCCCAAAAAATACAAGTTGCTCCTATTGTTACAAACATGGGCGCGTTTGAGAGTCTCTGTTTCTTCTTCCTCCTATTTCTGGACCACCGTGGAGGGTATTCAATGTAGTTATAGCAGCTCAGATGTGCCCCCCACATCTCGAAGAAAGGCCAAAACCCGAGGGTGCCCTTCGATAAAATGTCCAGCCTAGGCCCACGCCCCAGGTGTCGGCGCCGGTCTTAGTTATGGGCAGGGCAATGCTGGCTTTTTGCTACAGCCCCCCAGAAATTCGTTCCCCCAAGACTTGGGTCGCCCCCCCCCCAGGAATCGTGCATTCCCCACCCAGAACTTTAAAGTGCTCGGAAAAATGGGTTTGAGATAAATTGCCGGATTTTTATTCATTTTTATGCATTTTTAGCTATTTTAAGCTTGAATTTAGGTTAAAAATAGTTAATATTTTAGCTGAGCAGCAAAAAATAGCTATTTTTAAGCATTTTGCAAACCTCCCCCCAGAAATCCGTGCCTCCAGACCTGAGGGGGACCGCCCCCCCCCAGACTCCTCCCAGAAAGTTTTGCCTGGGAAAAAGCCAGCAATGATGAAGGAGGTTTTCTTGGGCTTCGCAGAAAAAACAAACCGTGGATTGGGCAATTCCCATTTGGAATGTTTGCTTAGAAAGGATAGTGCAATGACCCTTGCAACGCTACTGCAACAGAATTAGACGCTTTTTCCGGGTAAGATCAGATTCTTGGGACTTTGGCACTGGTAGATGTTCCGGGTAGATACTTCCGGTTCCACAGCTGATGACATTTCTCCTTGATGTAGCGTTTTATGGCGGCTTTGGCAGTCAGCATAATGTCGGATAGTCTTTGGTCCAGGGAGAGGGCAGTTTTGGCTGCTATATCAGCAGCCTCATTTCTCCGGACCCCGACATGACTAGGGACCCACTAAGTGGTGATTTGGGTACCAGCTAGGGATGGGCGCGGATGTTTTTTTCCATTTTTCCCGATGGGGTGGAAAAATGGAAAAATATTGCTAGTGTTATTTAACAATTTTTACAGCGAAATATATATAATGTTTTCTGAACTTTTCCGGCGATTTCGCACTATTTAAAACCTTTTCCGTTGGTCATAGTAGGTGGGGGGTATGCTAAATCTGACCAAATTATATTTGGGTTTTTCCGAAACATCGGAAAAAATGGAAAAATATTCGAGACCTGTTCTGAAAGTTAATTTGTGAAAACAGAACATTAAGATACTGTCAAAAACACTGTTTAATGAGATAAGACGATATTTATGACTTGACCTAATTCTGGGATTTAAGATTTTTTGCCATGGAATGTGTATATGGTTGCGTAACTCAGGTTGAGTTCACAACTCCATGTCAAACAGTGGAATGTTCAGCCAAAAACTGTTAATACGTGTGGTATTGTTTACTTTACAAAGTGTGTTACTTACGAAAACCACAGACCAAGTCTAGCAGAACCGTCAAAGTATACAGGAGTCACTTGTAGTTTACTCTACAGTATCGTTTGCTGAAGATTCCTGTAATCAATACTGGAACCTTTGTAAGCGCTTGTGTAAGTGCACTACCCGGTGGGGCTATGAAATATCTTGAAGACTGCTTCTATGCATGTAGAAACATGAAATAACGCAACTTTTAGCACATTGGTGAATTTTGGGGTGATCGGAAAGAAAGGAAAAAATGGAAAAGAAACGGAAAAAATCTTTTTATCCGGGAAAAACCAACCCTAGGACCAGCCGCCGTGATGGTCGTCAGATTAGCCCAGATAATATGTCTTTCCAGAGTAGACATCGGTTGTAGACCAGACCTGAGCTTCTGGATTAGTGATCTGGAGTCTGTGCAGACCCAGAATTCTGACGATGGGTTGCCGCAGTCCTGCCATTTCACAGTCCAGTCCAGGCCTATGAGGGCAGTTTTGTCTGCTCAGTGGCTTGAACAGAGTTACCAGCTTGCTGGTGTCTTCAGCTCAGCAACGTTGATACCCCGTTGGTCGGTAACGACAACGCCTGCTCCACCCTTTTTTGCATCTTGGACTGCTCCGTCCGTCCAAAGGGTGTAGTCTGGCAATGGCAGAGAGGACAGAGTAGAGATGTAGCGGCTGCCTTCAGTTCGGCTTCTGTAAAGTCTCCTTTCCGGCTGCCAACCGATGTACGGTTCAGACAGTCTTTACAGGAGAGATTGGCTGGAATCATACATGGGAAAATGGGTGGCATGGATAGGCATTCCCTGCTTAGTTGTGACAGGCCAGCTGCCTCTGGGACGTTCTTGCCCCATTCTTTCCAGGACTGCTGAGACTTGAGCCGCTGTTGTACCACCCGGTTGTAGGGTTATCGGATGGTAAGCGAAGGCTCTTTTCGTTTGCGATGCCAACCAATTTCTCCGCGCGTAACGAGAATGGAGGTAAATTAGCTTCCAGGCGTGCATAGTCAGTAGGTGTTCCTGGCAGGCAGCCTGTGATTTTCCTTACTGCTTGGTTCTGAATGATTTCCAATTTGTTGCCGATGTCGATGATATTGAAGGGTACCATGCAGCAGCATCATATTCCGTGAGAGATCGGATATATGAGATGCAGGAAGATGAGTCTGATGAGCCACACGACGGGCTCCCTCCAGCCTCCCACTGTGGGACGGCATCCAGGGGCCTGTTGCATAAAACTTATTAGTAATAAATTATTAGTGATTAGTTAATTAGTTGATTAGTGTAGCGTTGCATAAAACTTGCCGAAATTTAATTAGTTATTAGTTGATTAGTGATTAGTTGATTAGTGATTAGTGAAAAATTATTAGTGATTAGTTGATTAGTGATTAGTGTAGCGTTGCATAAAATCAGAATTTTATTAGTCTAAAATTTGATTAGTGATTAGTCGGGGACTAATAAAATTGGAACTAATAAAATGATTTCGTTGCATAAAGCTTTGGATTTGATTAGTTGTTAGTCTACACTAATCAAAATTAGCAAATTTTTGATTGGTCAAGATTCTCCAATCAAACTTTAATGGGGACTAATAAAAATTGAATAACTTCCGAATTTGCACATCTCTAACACTAAAACTTTGTATTACGAATAAAATAAACACTTGTCAATTACGCTAATCAAACTTTATTGATCAAACGACACCTAAAACAAACTGTTTCCTCAAATACCTCATGAATTATTACAATAATATTTATTTATTAATTTCCCTATATTGTATCAGTATTGTATCTGTTTTACATCTCTGATTCTTTCCAGTCAAGTTGTGTCCACAGGTGGACAAGAGGGGGGGAAGGGGGGGGAATTCCCCCCCCCCTCGGCGAAGTCGCCCACAAGGGGTCGCGAAATTGCTCCCACAAGGGGTAAGAAAATTGGCCACAAGGGGTCAGAAAATTGCCCAAAAATTAGGTTTTACGACTAAAATTTCCAAAAATTTTCCGGCTTCGCCGGAATTTTTCACTTAAAATTACTATTTTTAGCTAAAAATGTCCAAAAAACGCGTTTTGGCTAAAAAATCGCTGTTTTTTGTTAAAAAATGGCAAAAATCGCTTAAAAATCGCTTTAGAAAGTACCCCTAAGAAAACTCGCTCTCACAAGGGGTACCCAAATTTGCTTCCACAAGGGTCAGTGAAATTTGACCTCCCGTTCAGGTATGGCTGCGTCTTGATTGCGTAAATGCAAGATATTACTTAAATTTACCAGTTATACCGGTTCAGCAATTTAATGGTCCCAAAGCTAATTTTTTATTTGAAGTAAACAATACAATAAAAATAGTGGAGAGTAAAAAATGAAGTGTGAATCACAGAAACGTTCCCGCATCTTTTTAAAATTGTTACAACTTGTACTGGTTGCTTCTTCTTACCAAATCTAACTTTTCCGCTTGAGCCGGTTTTTTTCATACAAAATCAGTATTCATTTTCTCTATTATATATTTGATTATTTTTATTTCATTAACATACTTGATGAACACATGTTGTAATTCAAATAACGCTAAAGTAAATACCCCTGTGGTAACGTTTTCCTACGACTTTTAATGCCCACTTTGAGTTAAACTATTTGGAGTTGCTTTAGTCTTTCTTTCCAAAAATTGCTTGCCTAGACTAACCTAAGCATGAATATGTTCCATGTTAAAGTGGTGGTTTCCTTAAGCTCATCCTTTTTTGAATCGTTATAATTTTCTTAATTTTGGGGGTTGGGAAATGATTTTTACATAATTTGAAGGCTTGTAATAAGTACATACATTTTGCTCGTTATTCGTAACTGGAGATTAATATATATATATATATATATATATACTTTTCTGACATAAGAGAGTTGAATATAAATCGTCGATCAATAAACATTGATCAATCGATCAATCAAGCATCGGCTAATATTTCTTTGTGCTTTGGTATGCAGGACAGATGGGCTGAGGGTGAGGGATATTTTGTTCAGATTTGGCTCAGCAGGCATTGACGGTCAAGAAAATCGGCCAATGCACTTGGCGCAGAATTGCGCGATTTCGCATTGAGTTTTCTTGTGACGCAAAACGTTTTAGTCTAACTCAAAAACATCCCTCCGCAGAATGCGAATTTTCACTCTGCCAAAAAATCTCACGAATCCGTTGCCTATATAGATGAAGAACACGAAAATAAGTTATTCTGTAGTCTTGGCTGTTTGGGCTTTGGATTAAAGTCGTAATAGTGAAAAATACCCGAAAGGAAACCAGTATGAAGCTTGTCTATATCTTCACTGCTTACAACGTGACCTTAAAAATGGTTGAATAATTTTTCCCGGAAATCTTTGACTGGTTAAATCTGGAAACATGAGGCAGGCATACGCACAGCAACCAACAAGCGGACTCCTCACAGAGTTTGGACCTCAGAAACAACTGAAAGCCTCCGCAAAAGCTTTGGAGCATAGAAAAGAAAATTAAAGACAGTCAAAAAATCCGTAGCCTGCAAACTATTCGGTAAAACTCAAAGAAAATCGCAGCTTTAGTAATTTTGACTAATTGACTATATATATGTTGCCATGCTAGTTAAAATTTTCACAGGAGCAGGTTGCAGCAAAATATGCAGCAACGAGTTCAGCGAGCTTTGGGTTTTGCAACGTTGGTAGATTAATGCCTGCTATTGTTTCCGTTAGCTGCACTAAGCTGTTGAGGCTGATCACTAGTTGTTGTAGGTAGCAAGGTTTTTTAGGCTAGTGTTAAACAGTGACAACTGCGTTTTAATGTTCACTTAAATGTTATCACGATTTTGAATATATAACGCATGAATACATGGTAACTGTTTATCAAGGCGTACGTACAACAGCGCGCAACCTAAAAATTAACAAAATTTGAATGGCCTAAATTTTTTGGGTGATGGCCTAAAAAATTTGAGTCGTTGAGGCCATTTGGCCTAAAGTTCGGCGACCAAAAAACCCTTGCAGGTAGTATAGGTATATGTTGCAGCGCTAGAGGTATTGTAAAAGATTTCATTAATTAAAAAGCTTAGTTTGGATGTATTTGTCTATTACACTGATTTTAACAATTTTACGCCAAGACGTATTTAAAAAAACAGTAACGTATTTCAAACCATTTTTAAAAAATTTGCTAATTTTTTGTCCTACAAGAAAGTGCAAATTTTGATGCAAAATTTGTTCTGCTTTAATTGTTGGAATTTACTCAACAACTGCCGACTTGCATATAATTTTTTAAGTTGGGCTTTAACGATTGGATTTAATTGTATTTAATCCGCTTTAATCGGATCGAGAAGTTTAAATTATGCAATTATTGATAAAAATACAAACAAAAAATATATTTGTGAGTTATCTTTCGAATTTCTGAAGTTCAAATTATAGGAGAGGTATGAGGTAACCCAGCATCAAGGCTCAAGATTATAAAGCTTGGGGGCTAAGGTTAACTTTTACGTTAAGTATGCCAATGCATTTTTGGGAATTTATGTGGCTGAAGGTGTTTTACATTGCGCAAATCATCCCCGTAAAATTGGAAAATTTGTTTAACCGCAGCTTATTTTCAAAAAATAGCATTACATTGTTTTTATGCTTAAGCTTGATTTTTATTAGTGTAGCAAAAACTGATTAGTCGCGAAAAATTTTATGCAACGCTACACTAATCACTAATCACTAATAAAGAAGCTTCACTAATCACTAATAACTTCACACTAATCACTAATCAAGCTGCACTAATCACTAATAATTTTCAGCTAATAATTTATCAGTCTAGACTAATAACTAATAATTCTACACTAATAAAATTAAAGTAATCACTAATAGTTTTATGCAACGCTGGACTAATAGCTAATCAACTAATCAACTAATAAACTAATCACTAATCACTAATCAACTAATAATTTTTATGCAACGGGCCCCAGGGACGACATAGCGAGGGTCATACTAGATATGACTGATGGGGAGAAGCAAAGGTGGCAACACCAATCTATGCCTAGCGAGATTCCCGAAGAGAGAGAGATGAGTCTGTGGGGCAATGGAACCGCCTCTGTGGGAAATCCGATGGACATGGACCCCATCAAATGGAGATCCCACAGGAGTCCCCTGGCATCCGTCTGCAACGGCAACGGCGCTAAATGGTTTCCGATTCTGCGGGGCATGGCTGATCCTTCCCCTTTCTGTTTTTATCTTCAGTCATGTCGGAGCTGGATACTTCCTGACCTTAAGTTATGCTACGCAGGTGGACAATTTCTATCGCCCTATTCCGGGTTTCCCTTCGTTGTCTGCCTTGCAAAGACGTGTGCTGGGCATGGAGGTGGAGGCTCCCAATATGGATGCACAATCCGCCTGCCGCCACGAATGATGATGATGAAGATGAGTCTGAGTTCTTCCTTGTCTAGACCCATGGACCCCAGCTTCGGCCAGCCAGAGCTAGCACTGAGTAGGGAGACCCGCTTCAGGGTTTTATGCTTGACCATTGCCACATGTTGATTGATTTCACCGCTCTGAGTAAAAGTTCTTGGGTCATGCTCAGAAATGCAGCTTGCGAGATTTATCCCTCTTTTAACTCTAAGAACGAGGATTTTGGTCACTTGAGGGTTTTAAACCTAGCCGGCGAAGGCTATGAGCTGGCTTTTTCCTATGCAAAATTTTTTGGGGAGGGGGGAAGTCTGGGGGACGGTTCCCCTCACCAGGTCTGGGGGGCACGGATTTCTGGGGGTGAGAAAATTTTTCAAAAAATGTTTAAAAATAGCTATTTTTGCTGAGCTAAAAAATTAACTATTTTTAACCTAGCTAAAAATGCCTAAAAATCCGGCGAAACCGGAAAAACTTTTCAAAATGTACCCAAAACTAGAGATGCGCCGGGGTCGCCACTATCGGGGCTGGCGCCGGAGCTGGGGCCTGGAAATTGGGGACCCAAATCGAAACTTTACAAAAATTTTCTTGAAAATTGAAATTTTGCAATATTTGCTGATACAAACGTTACTGTCGTTTATTTTCATTTAAGTCGGTGGGACCAAACGATTTGTACCACTTTTTCACTTTCGAAATTTCCAAATTTTGGTCAAAATTTGTCAAAAATTGACAAAATTTTGCCAATTTTTGGCCCCGGTCGAGACCGGGGCCTGACCACCGGGACCGGGGCCGGGGCCTGGCTGGCTACTACTCAAAATTCCAACACAAAACCATATTCTTCCCGGCACTGTAGAGTTTTGGTGGGGGAAAAGCCCGAACCCTGGAGAGGGGCGATTTTGGGGAGACCGAATTCTGGGGAGGGGGGCCGCGCCCCCTCTCCCCCCCCCCGCTTGTAGGAAAAAGCCAGATTAGATGAATAAAGTTGAACCATTGTGCTGTACCTTGCACAAATATCGAAATAACAGCTTTGGATCTTTACGCGTGCGCTAATAAGTTAGTCTTGGCGAAGTTTTGTTCATTTGAAGTTCTTTTTCGGCTACGGTTCTTATTTTCTGCAGGAACCTCCGCAAAGAGTAGATCAGAATTGAAGCTTTTACACAATGTTTTGATTAACAAAATATTTAAAAAAGAGGAATTGAGAATACTGAACTCGTAAAAGGACCTGAAATTCGACCGCTTCCTTAAGGTGGTGGTATCCTTTTGTGCAGTGCTTTTGTAGTGATTTTTAAAAGGCTATAACTTTCGCAATTTTGTGAGTTGGAAAGAGCTTTATTCAACGTTTTAAAGCTTACAATCTGTACATTCACATGAGCTTACGAAACTAGCAAAATAGCACAAAACTAGCAAAGGTTTTCTGACATACTGACATCTGACAGGCTGAATATGACGAAAAATTTTTGAACATCGATTTCTCAAAACTGTGGCATCGGCCAAAATTTTTTCTTGTGCCATGATATGAAGGACATGAGGACCGAGGGACATTTTTTGGGTTTGGCTCAACAATCCTCAATACTCCAGAAAATCTGGCAAATGTGCGGTGACACGAAATTTCGCAAATTTCTATTCAGTTTTCCGCAACTGGAGATGTTTTAGCTCAAACCAAGAAAAATGTTCCTCCACAATAGTGCGAATTCATTAAAAGCAGTAAATCTTTTTTCAATTTCTAGGCTGGATTGTGTCTCTTTCTGTAAATAATGGTAAAATAATTCGGAAAATACTTAAAACCGAAAACTCAGGATTATTATTTTTCGTCAAATATGGAATTTTGGTAAAAATAAATTTTTTCAGACACGATTAAAAGTTTTGTCAGCTGAGAACACTAGTACGGCCGCCAAGCAATATTTCGGGTCGCTGCGATTATTTGTTATAAAGTTACCCTCAAAATACAGTAAACGATACCACCACCTTTAGGTCGTTTCGCTGTATAAAATATGTATACTGTATTCTGCTTCGTTTAGATTATTGACGAGTCTAACACAGGTGAAGACAGCGCACCATTGGAAAATGAGGTAGATAGTTTATTGCAGTGTATTATTACTGTATTACTGTAACCCGGGCCAGCTTACGCTGGAAGGAAGAACCTTAGATGCACCCAGCCTGGTGCTTAGCTCCCGAGACAAAAACAAACAAAACAACAAGAAAATATAAATTACTCCCAATTACGAACATTTCACACAGGTATTCCAACAGTCGAGGTGAAGAGAGAGCACTCTAGGCCGTCAGTTGAGCCAGGCACATGCCGAGGGCCCGCTCACAAAATCACCCCGGAAGGATTCAACCGGTTCCAAGTAGCAGGGCATCCCACCAGCAACCACAAACTAAGATCCGGTGCCGCTTCCCGGCACAGCACTCTACCTGGCGCCCACTACAGGCCCCGGCCCGGTACAGCAGTCCACTGGGTGTTCTCGGCTCACGCCGGTACACCACGTAGTCCGAGTCCCGATGCCACCTTCGGAGCAGCCACTTCAGGCAGTCCTCCTTCCCGGAGGGCCATGGCCATAACACCGGACCCTAGCAAGGATCCAAGTAAAGAGCCATTGCACTTTTCCCCGGTAGACACCCTCACCGAGGCAATACGGTCTCCAGCACCCACCCATAAGGCTCCTGACGCTTTCACAAGTACCTAATGCTCTTCTCTAACACCATGCTCTGCTGGTCAGCCACTCCACAGTTAATGCTCGCAACGAGATGACAGTAACAATTTGATGTGAGCCAGCAGGGGGATTGGAGAAAGCTCACTAAATCAAAACAATCTCCAGCTGGACCGCCGCTCTCACGACTAAGAATCCAGCGAGGCCCCCCCGGCCTCTTATTGCAGTGTGTGTTATTCAATTGGTTATAGAATTTAAGAGAATTGCCAAGTGGTCTAGGGCTTCAGCGGTAGGATTTCTTTTTAGGCCATAGCAAATATTGCCTATTGAGACCACGCCTTAAACTGCAGGACCAACCAGTTATCGAAATGTTTGCAGATTTGAGGAAAAACATCCAGTTTCTGCAAAAATTTGGACATTTAGACTTCTGTGTGTTGGCGTTTATTCACTTGGTAAAAATAGTGTACTGTTGGCAATTTTTCCCACGGATACCTATATATACGTAATTGTAATTGTTCAAATCATTAGGGCTTATGTCGATCTGAGTAGGGGCAAAGGTTTTCTTCTATTTAAAGGATTAACCTAATTACTTTGTCCACTTGAAATCAGCAGGGGTCAATTTCTTTCTAGTTCTACTAATAGTCCATTTTAACTCTGATGCACTGGACACAATTAAAGGAGGGAGTGAATGTTAAAAGAAACTTTCTTTATATCTGCAAACTACAGTTAAAATTGTTAAGAATCAAACTATTAATTACCAAAAATGCTGTTAAAGTAATTTGTTGCAAAGTTGTATTTTAGCTCTTTAGTACGTAATTAAAAAAATTAAAACGTGTAATCAATTTAAGAATTCAGCGAAAAACTAAGTGACTTCAAACAACTTTCAAATTTTACAATTCTAAACATGAACATTAATACAAATATTTAACGGTAACTTTAATATCAATGCGAACTTTAAATTTTTAATAACTAAGCGGCTGAAATACAACTTTGCAACAAATTACTTTAACAGCATTTTTGGTAATTAATAGTTTGATTCTTAACAATTTTAACTGTAGTTTGTAGATATAAAGAAAGTTTCTTTTAACATTCACCCCCTCCTTTAATTGTGTCCAGTGCATCAGAGTTAAAATGGACTATTAGTAGAACTAGAAAGAAATTGACCCCTGCTGATTTCAAGTGGACAAAGTAATTAAGTTAATCCTTTAAACAGAAGAAAACCTTTGCCCCTACTCAGATCGACATAAGCCATCATTAGTTTTTATTTGCTCACTTGTATAAGAGGCAATAGCTCATGGCGTTTACAAGGTGAATTACTTATATTTAGTCTGATCTAAAAATGTAGAAATCGAATTTGTTTTCTTTATATCTCAATAACGTTTGAATATCATATATATATTTCCTAGATAGAAAGTATATATTTTCTGAACCAACGTTATGAGATCTTTCGTTTCGGGAAGTTTTTTGAAATTTTCCATGCTACTTCAAAGGTTTGCCACTTGTACAGGTCCAGGAAGATCCGTTTAAGAAATGAGAAAGTTATTAATTTTTTGATTTTCAAAGTCCTTTGATCCCTGCCGTTTTTCCAATTGTGACTGACTCGTGACTCGCTCAATGGAAAATGTTTTGATTGGATTTTCGGGACTACTTAGGGTCAGCTTTAATTAATACTAGATTTTTTCAACAATACCACTGTTTGAACCAAAATTACAGCAACACGAAGTGGCCGTAAGCGGATAAAATATATAGCGTAGTTTTAAATTTCCTCTGGGATGAATCCAAAGATATAAAGTTTTCGTGATTACGACTTCTATTGCGCTCGCAATTTTCATAAATTTTCCATATTTTAGCACGATTTTTGCTAGTAATTTTGTGTATATGTTTTTCAGGCATTGGCAATTTTTCTCTGAAACACGCGTGGCTCTACCATTTACGAATCTTTCTCGACCTATAAGAGCGGCAACTTTTGAAGTGCATGGAAAATTTCAAAAAACTTGTTGCCGGTTCAGAAAGAATACTTTATGACAGTTATCTTGAAGCGCTTTTGAGATATAAAGAAAACAAATTCGCTTGTTGAAATACTGGAAACTCAAAGAGAAATGAAAAGAAAGAAAGAAAGACGAAAAGACTGGGAAGGACCAGAAAGACTGGAAATTCTTACTTATTTCGTTGACTTCGTGAAATTGAAGTTATAGTATACACTTGGGAAACAATATTATCTTCCTATTTGCGCCTTCTTACACTGACTTGAATCTTCTTGCACTTGCACTGAATTTGAAGTTGTTTTTGTTGTTGTTGTTGTTGTTGTTATATCAATTCTCATTGGACCGGTTATTTACCACTCTTTAATTACTGTTTTCGCTGAAGCAACTATAATTTTTGTTTATTAGAAGTCAAAGTCGAAATCCTACGAATATACGGATCTGCGTGCGCTATGGAGCAAGGAAATAACAGATACTACAAGAATAAATACATTCGCCATTGTTAACAGGCTGAATCCTCCTTCCGCTCCAGTCAAGACCAACAATCTTCGTAATTTTGTTTACCTACTGTTTTTACTTTTCAAGTTTAGCTAGTCTGATACTGCCGATAATTGCTGTGATGAAAATGGAATCGGAATATTTTCCTCGTAAAGAATTACATATAGTAGGAGTAGCATGAGTTCTGTGTATTTAATACGTAGCCAGTCAGCTGAAGTAGGCTTTTGATGAGCCTTCTTGGGGCGGAGCACGGATGGGATGAACAAAACAGTGCGTAAACACAGCAGTTTTTAAAATATTTTGTTGGAGATGAAATTCCAACATATTTTCTGCTGCACGATAACGGCCCACCCCCCTCCCCTACAAATTAGCCACCAGTGACCCCCTCCCCCACAAATGAGTACCTAGTACACATTTGTGTACCATCACTCGCTTGTATCTTTATGTGTTGAAGCCAAAAACTTTCTATCACCAACTGGCCACTTTCGAGCTTCAGCACGTAAAGATACAAGCGAGTGTACTAGGTACTCATTGGTGGGGGGGGTCACTGGGGTCTAATTTGTTGGGGTGGGTGTGGGCCGTTATCGTGCAGATGATGCCCCCAACTTAGTAACTAAAAGTGTGACGCTTGTCACACTCTTAGTTATTATGTACTCTTCATAATATTATATAAGAGTGTGACAGCTGGCAGGTTCTCTGTTATCAGCTATAGGTACATGCTCTGCACGCTAACGGCTGACCCCCCCACAAACGTGCATGTTCACTTCAAACAAATTTGGCCGCTACGCTTGCATGCTGAAGCTCGAAAACACAACTACTCAGTTGGTTCAATGTGCGTCTGTTGCGAGCTTTAACACGCAAAGATAGCGTTCTAATTTCTTTGATGGGAGCATACACATTTGTGGGGGGGGGGGTTCAGCCGTTAGCGAACATAGCATGTACCTGCAGCTGATAACAGAGAACCTGCCAGCTGTCACACTCTTATCTATTATGTACTCTTGGTCGTATTAAACGATGTTGACCCCCACCCTTTTTGCTAGAGCTTCGTGTATCGAAACACTTCGTGCTCCTCTTATACACTCATAGGCAGTTAGTGGATGTCTTTTGTCTTACTACCGGAGCTGAAAGGTAAAGATGGGTTTTTGCTCCATGGTTCCATGTTATTTTTTATTTTCCTTAGCGAAGCAGAATCAGTTCGAAATTGTGATGAGAGTCACCGATCCTAGTATTTGGCCTGAAACGATGACGGTTTATGTTCAGGCTACTCAGGACAAATTTCTTCCCAATGTGAATGATCATGATATTGTTAGATTTCATAGATTGCAGGTACACTTTTATAAACAATATTACCTATTTTCTGGCGTTTTCGGTTATTGGATTAGATGTTCGACAGCCATACAATGACTATATATCGGACTGCGGCCTGACAGTTGTTGTAATAGCAAAAACTTAATGTATTGTCCTTTTAACTGTCTTTTTACATGGTGCAGGCAGACATTGTATTACTTTTTAAATCAGATTGATGACACCATGCATAACAAACTGAATTGTTCGCTTTGTTTCTTTTTATTGTACTTTTCTGCTTAGCTGGCTTTTCCCAAGCCATAATATCGGGGGGAGGGACTGTTTGAGGAGAGGCTATTTTTGAGGTCTTGAAAATGTTTTTGAAAAGTGAAAAATAAGTATATAAACCAAATTTTTTTCTGGTGGTCTAAAAATAGAACAATTTTAAAATTAATTTTGTGCTCATTCGACGAATCCAAATTTGGAGATTTACTCTCAAAACCTTATTTTCCCAGGGCCGAATCCTGGGAGGTGCAGTAAAACCGACTGCGGAAGGGGGAGGAGGAGGGCAGAAAAACTATTTAACTGCGGCTGGTCGCTGGCGCAGCACTCTTACTGTCCATTTCATGTTTATGTTAGGTTTACCCGAGAAAGCCAACAAAACAGGATTCTCTTAAGGTCTATGCTCGTGGTTGTATAAATCAGGCTGGATTCCATTGTGTTGTATTCGACTCGAAGCCTGAGACACCTGCATCTAGGGAAGTGACAGCTAAATTTACTACTTCGCGCAGGTTTACCTTTACGGATCAGGATCGTAAAAAGGTTAGTTTGTTGCCTGTCGACCTACATGACTTCTATAGGTTGGCACTCCCTGCCCATTCGCAGATGCACCCATCCATTCTGAAAACTGTGCCACAAATTGCGATCTCCCATCCCACCCTAAGCCAAAATTTGCTGCAATCGTCTAAGCTGCTTAAGCTATAACGTGATTTTTTGCCAAATTTTAACCCTATAAACGTCGAACTGTGCACAATTCTTCACTAAAATGGGTGGAAGGTATGATCATCCTCCTTTCTAAATTCCTAGTTCCCGAAAAAGGTAGGGTGTCCGGGTTTGTACCAAACATTGTTTTCACTCGGTGACCCCCACTAGAGTTTGGTCGTAATCTGTTTCTGACGTTATTACTGACGTATTGCGTAAGGTTTCATAAGCTCTCGATTATATTGATACCAGCGGTGCACCTAGGTTTTCTTGTATTGTGGCCGGATAGCACGAACGTTTGTATTTTTGATTACGTTTTATTGCTTTGATTTAGGTCCGAAGCACATGTGTATACTGTTGTAGATTATAGCGTAATCTATAAATGACAGTGTGTTTGGCAAAAGTAAGATCAAGCAATTGAGTGAACACTGATCTCCAGTTTTTTATTTGATTGTTGGCATTTATCAGGCAGAAAAAGAGAGACTGGCTACTATGTACGTAGATTTCTTCTCCAGTCATTTTTATTACTTTTTTAGATTATTGCTTTACGAGACTGGCACAAAACGGTCTGTAAATGTGCCACACATTTGTCCTCAACCGAAAATGTGGATGATACGCCCAGCCCTGCTGGACCCGCTGGAGTTTCCGATGCGTCTGCCGATTCATTTGTATCCGCCCTTGAGGATAGTACTGCTGTGAGTCCGATAGAAGCATCGGGAAAACGGCCCCAGCGAACCTGCGTTGCTGATACTCGTATGCGAATGTTGCATTCGCTGGACCTGGCGCCCTCGAACCCTGTGAATTCACCGAACCGAGAAAACAGAACGGCTGTCTCGTCTGTCCCAACGTCAGGCAAACAGCATATTTCAGAGAAAAATATGGTAACTCCGGATAAAGTGAATCGATGCTCATTAACGTCATCAACCGATTCTAGAGACAAGACGACTGGGGAGAGTACAGGTCCTGGCAGCACCATGAAAACACCGCCTGAGTGTGCCACAGACCGAACAACTCCTTCTGTTCAGTCAGCCACGCGGACAGCTTCGAATTCAGAGTCAAATTCTCCTATCTTCTCCAACCATCGCTGCCATCCGTCACCTGTTCGCAACGACGCCATACTGTCTGCTCTTTCACTGAAGCGCGTGTCAGCCCTACAGCAGAGTGACAATTTGGTTGACCGCCGGCAGCAGCAACAATCTTGTCTCCCCAGCCAGTCTCCTGCAAAGCGTCCTCATGCTAGTTCGGTTAATTCTCCATCGCAAGAATCTCCCACTACCAGCACTCCATCGAAACGAATGGCGGGTGGAGCCGATGATGGACAGGAAACGCCGGACGGGAGTGGTTCCTCTGCTGGCAGTGGAGGTCCTGTGAGTGCAGACAGACATTTCGCGGATGTATCACTCAAGGACATAGACTGGACTGTCCTAGGTCTGCCACCGACTTTTAAATTGGCAGCCACTCGTCTGGATTATGTTATCGGTTTGAGCTATTTTGATGTTGCTGTACAGGTGAGACTTTGTTTTGACTTATGTTCATTTTGTGTAGTGATTTTAGCTTGTGCTAACTGCTGTTTAAGGTGCTAGTATTGTTTGCCGTATTTAAAAGCTAACGATATAGGAATTATAGGAAGGATATAGGAAGTAGTCCCAATGACCTCAAAACGGGGACCCATTTTTAAATAGAACAAAAACTACTGTAATTTTCTGCTCTACCCCCCCCCCACCAAACGGAGAGGGGTCTCTGCAATCTGATTGGCTGTTGACTACCCCCTCCTTCCACCAAACGGGAACCTCTTTTCTGCTGCCCCCCCCGCCCCCACCAAACGGAGGGGGGTGGCTTTGTCGAAGAGAGCTACCCCCCCCCCCCCACCAAACGGGGGAACATTCGCGTATTGTGCTCAGAGCACCGTTACGCAATGCCAAAAAGAGGGGCCCTCTAGTGGCTTACTCTTCTTCTTATATATAGTGCAATTATGCACTCTTGATACAGCTTATTGTGATGTGCCACCGCTACGGCTTCTGTGGGGTCATCGGTCATGCTAAAATGAAAGTATTCACATTTTTAGATTCTGGCCAACTTCACTATGAAGGATTCCTCCTGTCGTGTGCTGCGCGTATGGAATGGGTACAAACCAACGCAGTACGTGGAATACACAGTTTACACTGCACTGTTTAGCTTTATGTTTAGTTTATCATCATCTTCGTGATGGGTCTATCAATTGCTGCACGGTGATATAATAATTTAATGTGTGTAATTATGTCCACTACATGCAATAGTAAGATTGCAGAGTTTTAACTTATCACATAATGTGATGTTTTGATTTTTTAGCCTTAGACAGGACAGATCCAAACCTCTGATTGATTTGAATCTGAAGGCAGAAAATATTGAAAAGTATTCGCTTTATCCGAAGCTTCATGATACTGTTGTACAGAAAGGGTACTCTGTTGATATATTTCTATACGATGAACATGCCATTGCTGGTTCAATTCTTGAGGTATATTACAATATCCACAGGGACACAATAGCACCCCTGCATAATAGGGGTGTGAACACGCCTGCGCAACCCCCTGGAGATCCTGTTATCCCGCGGCCAGCTAATTTGAGATGGTGGAGGGGTTAAATGGGTGTCATCATAAAGTCTGAAAAAAAATTGTTACCGCCCCCCGTCAGCAAATGCTGGATCCACCGGTGGTCACTGGTAGCTTAAAGCTAGAGCTTAAGAAAGAAAAAGCCTGAACCTTCTGGTTTAGAGTGCTTTTTTCAGAAATTTTTGAAATATGCGTAGTGTAAATTTTAATTTGTATATATAATGTGTATAAAACACGCGGATGTACGTACAAATACACAATATTTTACGCAAAACCTTGGTTCCGATAAAGCCGTTTTGTTTTGGTGCCTGTCAGCTGTCTAGTTTTATCAATTGTGTATCTTTATAATTTATAAGTCCTCATTACAGTCTTCGAAAAAGGTAAAGGTAACCCCCGGAGGTTGTTTCTACCTTTGCTAAGGTCTAGGGTACCGGCGGTCGCTCCCGGATACACAGCTCTTGAGCCAGGTGTGTCACCTCGAATGATGACGGGCCAGAAGGGGCCAGCTTCTCCAGACAGATGTCTTGCACGATTGTTACCTTCCCACATAACTGGTGTCAATTAACAACCGATAAGATGGATAGTTGGGTTGGCTAGGGAATAATCTGCAAAGTGGTGGTGGTGCATAAATTGACTAGCTTTTAAGTGAAGCTTGTCAAAAGACAAAACAAAACAAAACGAAAGCAACGTCTTTTGTTCTATGCTTTGTTTATTTTGATTTGACTCTTGCTTTCGTATTTTATTGTTTTTATTTATTTTAGCCAGGTGATTTGATCCTGCTTGTCAATGTGCACTCGCATTTTCGTCATCCAGAGATGAAACTTACCCTACATGGAAATCAGCCTCATGGAAATAAGTTTTGTCGGGGCTTCTACATCATACCTCCCAATTTTTCTTTGTCTCTGATTCTTGAAGAGTACGTGTGATCAAGAGTTATATACACATATACAACATAAAAAAACAGTAAAGATATGTATGTGGGAAGAAACAATGTCTTACCATCAACCGAGACCGTTGTTTCGAAATCGTACATGCTGAGACTGTCCGAAGTAGAATTACTCGATCGACCAGTAGCCATATCCAAATCGAACGAAAAATGAACCCTACAAAATTAAAGAACAAAATTCAGCATCTGAGCCTTTTAAGAATATAGTAGGTTATTGTAGCGTACCTGGTGACGTTTTTGCAAGATAGAACAAACTTTCTCAAATTATATGTTACATTTTAACATTCCGAGACTAGTTACCTATTTTCTGGTCAAAAGTTACGATAGACTTTGATTGTCACTGTTTCCATATCTATTCAAAAGTGGTAACCACGAGAGTCTCGACTTGGACTTTATATAACAAGCCAGCGGAAAAGGCTATAACTAATTATAATCACGTATTCAAGTAACAGCTTCAGATTATGATAATAAATAAATAAATAAATAAGCAAGCAGCTCATCCCAGCAAAAACTGAGTTTATCTGAAACTATACACTGCTTTCTGTCGGAACAGTGTTTACGTACTTGTATTATTGCATAGATGTTCGAATGTCCATATATTTTTGGGTTTGGCCAATTTTCTACAGATTTAAAATTATCAAATTAAATGATTCTCTGCCCATTTGCTCTTGATTCCACAATCTTTTCCCGATCTTGCAGCATTCAGAAATAAACCATTGTCAGTAAACAGCAGTGTGCAGCAAGAAACCTCACCGTCCTACCACACGCTATGCCACCGACAACTGAAAGACCCACGAGTTTTGGAACAATTTCAGGTGGAACTTTCGAACAGATTTCAGGCGCTGTCTGATATCGATGACATCGAAACCCAATGGTCTACTACCAAAAAAGTTATCCAAGATACGGCTTCCCTCTGCCTTGCTACTACCGCTAGACGTCGGAATGATTGGATCTCGCCGGACACTATAAATCTGGTGGAGCAGCGAAGACACGCTTTTCCGGCACCACGGCGCAGGGAACTTTCTGCCAGAAATCAGGATAGCGGAGAACATAGCAAAAGACAAGAATGCGTATTGGCAGAAACAGGTGGAGGTGATGAATAATGCCACACGCCATGGTGACTCTGGTAAACTGTTCAGAACTAAGTAACTAAAGTAAGCTGACGGATCCATCTTCCGCAGTTTTCAAAGAAGAAATGAGCGGTGGGCAGAACATTTCCAATCTCTTCTAAACCGGCCCAGTCCCACCCAGCCCCTTTTCGACCTGCCATTTAATGGCTTTCTGGACATCTCCTCTGCAGTGCCTACAGAAAGCGAGGTCACAAAGGCTATAAGATCCATGAAATCTTCAAGTGCTCCCGGTGAGAATGGCATAAATGCCAGTATACTAAAAGCCGGAGGGCCAGCACTGTGGAGTCAGCTGACCTGCCTCGTTCAAAAGATCTGGCAGACTGAAGTAATACCATCTGACTGGAAGAAATCTGTTCTGGTGCCACTCTTCAAGAAAGGTAGTAAAACAGAGAGCAAGAATTACAGGGGTATCTCACTTTTAGATGTTGCATACAAGATCGTCGAGGCCGTAATCTTAGATCGAATTAGTAGCGCAGTGGATCAAATCTTTGCCCTGCGCCAAATTATGGAGACTAGGCACGAATATAGGCAACCGCTAGTCGTCGCCTTTGTGGACTTTAAAGCAGCCTTCGATTCTATTGAGTGTCCACGTATGTACGAAATCTTGTCGTACTGCGGATTGCCGGACAAGATTGTATCATTAATACGGCGCATGTACGACCAGAGCCTTAGCGCTGTCCGCGTTAGCACAAACCTGACTGAGTTTTTTCCCTGTGAACACCGGTGTGAAACAAGGCGCCCTACTGTCAGCTTTATTATTTAACATCGTGCTGGATGTGGTCCCCCGCAGGGCCCTTGAAGGATCTCCAGGAATAAGAATTGATGCTGGGGAACCCCTGACGGATCTGGACTATGCTGAGGACATCGCTCTGTTAGCTGAAACTAGCACTGATCTGAATCTAATGATCGATAGACTGGACAGCTATGCTTCTTCAGTCGGTCTGCTCATCATCGCTGAAAAGACAAATGTTGTCCGGTCATGTTCTGCAGATGTGGGTCGGTGTCGACACAGGAAACAGAGCAGCGCAGAAAGCTTCGAATAAAATAATAACACGAAACATAAGTCCAAATTGGTTTCTTCTAATTGGCCCCCATCGGTTAAAAAATCAGCCCAACAACATACTAGAAACTAGACCAGTGTTGAAGATGGGCAAACTTACACTTGAGAGTCCCTACATAGTGCAATTCATTTCTATATTCCGCGTAAATAGTTCTGCCTCCAGGCAGAACAAAAATAAAAGTATATAAATGAGTAATAAAATCAAAATAAAAGGTGAATAAACTAGAACATGAATACGTGAACATAACATAAACAAGCAAATTGGCATGAATGGGTTGCCGCTGTCATTTTTTCCTCTTATCAAGGGTGAATACCACGAAATCCGTAAATTTTCGTGAAATTTCGATTTCAGTTTCACAATCAGCGTCGTCGAATTACTCAATGACCAACGGTTCAGCAAAATCGGAGACAAAACATTTTTCCGTTCAAAATCATGGTCTTCGTGAATTCCCGGATTTTCAGTTTTTCGGCCATAACTTTCGGTAGGCGCATTTCTGGAAAATGTCGCAAGAAGGAATGTAGTTCAGCTGGACTAGCTCTTTCATTTGAGTACCATATCGACCACTTCCGGAAAAATTTTTCAAAATCCGGAATTTTCCGGCTCCACTATCTCGAAATCCGTAAATTTTCCGGAAATTTCGATTTCAGTTTCGAAGTCAGCGCTGTCGAATTACCCTATGACCAACTTTTAAGCAAAATCGGAGACAAAAAATTTTTATGTTTCCCTTGGTCCCCCCCTTACCATTCTAAAAAATTCCGTGATTCGCCATTCCCGGAATCCGGGAAGTACCGAACTGCCCGCGCTTCCGGGAGCACTTTAGGTCACCCCCAACTCCCCCTGAAAATTTCAGCCGGATCGGTCCAGCCAATCAAAAGTTAGAGGGGGGGACAAGAATCCGGAGACTAATAAACAAGCAAATTGCCAGGAATGGGTTGCCGCTGTCATTTTTCCTCTTATCAAGGGACATAACTCAGTTTGCATGCAGTTAGGAGCTTTGGCTCTATTACAACTTTTTATCCACTCAATGAGAGCTTTCGAATGATACCCATATTGGACGGTCTTCGTTACCTTCAATTTTGAACCATTTTGCAGAATCACCGTATCGAGTACTTTTTGTTCCACAAACCTGTCCAAAACGCAATTTCTGTACACATTCAGGCTTTGTCTCTATTGCAACTTTTTATCTACTCAACGAGAGCTTTCGAATGATGCCAATATGAGCCCGACCTGAGAACTTTCAATTTTGAGCCATTTTGGCCGTTTTTGGCCATTTTTGACCCTTTTGTGGCTCCGAAACTCATTTTTCCTACATTTTGACGCTTTGGCCCTGTTACAACTTTTTATCTACTCAACGAGAGCTTTCGAATGACACCGATATGAGCCCGATCCGAGAACTTTCAATTTTGAGCCATTTTGACCGTTTTTGGCCATTTTTGACCATTTTTCGCCTCATAACTCAAAATGAGTGCATTTTCAGGCCTTGACCCAATTACACCTTTTTCTTTACTCGTCGCGAGCTTTCGAATGATACCAAAATTAGCTCATTTGGACAACTTTTTCATTTTACTGATTTTTACTCATGGGGGTGCTCCGGGAGCACCTCTGTTCCCCCGGGGCTCCCCGCGCTTCCGGGAGCAGTTCAGGTCCATGCGCTACTCCACTGAAGATTTCAGCCCGATCGGTTCACCCAATCTCGAGATAGACGGGGGACAAGAATCCGGAGAATAATAATAATAATAACGGACATAACCAACACAAAGGGTTGCCTTTTTGTGAAAAAGCGGCAACCCAATAACGGACATACCCAACACAAAGGGTTGCCTTTTTGTGAAAAAGCGGCAACCCAATTATGTATAAGTTAGTGTGTACGACTAGTGAAGTAACGACATAAGTACATAAGACTAGTGTAACAACTTGCAGGCTCTGTTATCAGCTTGAGGTTCATGCCGTGTTCGCTAACGGCTGAGCCCCCCACAAATGTACGTATATATTCACTTCAAAGAAATTCTAACGCTATTTTTGTTTTCTAAAGCTCGAAGCAGACACAAATTAAAGTCTGACCAAAAAATGTAGCGAGCGAAATTGTTTTGTTTATACTGAATTACCGGTACATTTTTGCTGCAGCAATGTATACGTATATTTTGCTGCATCAATGTATATAGTACACGCATGACGCGCATCCGACTCTTCCAGTGGTAGCATGGCACCAGGGCGTGATGCTGCATTTGGAAGCGGCCTGAACGTATAAACTATTAAAGCTTGCGTTCAAATTTCAAGCGAATTCATAGAGGATTGGAGGAGATATTTAAATTCAAAACTCTAAATATATACATGTCCTCTTGCTCAGACAGCAAGCTAGTCTCCGCAGCGTAGTAGCCCTGCTAATTGATGCAGAACATAATAAAGGTGCGAAATTTCAAGCAGATTCATTAAGGTTGTAGCTCACAGTATCTGTTCAAAATCCACTCCGGTAGTGGTACTACCGCCTTAATTTCTTATTAGAGTTGTTGAACTGTTTAGATACAGTGAACTTTTGAGCTGGAGTTTTCTTAATTAATTTAAGGTCACTCCAGGGACGACCCAATGTTTATGATTATATCGACTGTTTTTATTTGTAGACAACTTCGCCGGGTGGCTAAAGAATGGCCCGTTTATCCCGTAAATGAGAAATGTATAGAAATGATTCCTACTGAACATCAAGCCCCTCCCCCTGCGACAGTGCCTCCCGAGCATCCAGGTAACCTAATTTTTGTCCCGATTAACTTTTTTAAGAATGAAATCAGTGTGTTCGGCTCACGGTTTTCTGGTCGCCAAACTTTTGGCCTCAACGACTTAAATTTTTTAGGCCATCAGCCAAAAAACTTAGGCCATCCAAATTTTGTTAATTTTTAGGTTGTGCGTTATTGTACGCATTTTTAAAATTACACTTATCATGTATTCACGAGTTATATATTCAAAAATCGCTGTTTAACAACAAAAATCGCCATCGTCACTGTTTAACACACTAGAAAAACTACGTTTTTAGCTTAAAATGGCAAAAACAGAACCTTGCTAGCATAGAAATAATAGTGCACGACAGTATTAATGAGTTAATGAATTTTTATTGAAAACTAAAACGGGTAGGAGCATACTAGTATGAACCAAAGAAAGAAAAAATTAAACTATGTAATAGAAATAAAGTTAAACTACATAATAAAATAGCATTTCTTCGATGAAATCCTTATAATAGTAAATGAAAATATAACTTGAATGTGTATATATTTATAAGTGCAAATAGACAATGTAACTAGCTGGCGGCTGGCGCAGCCCGAAATACAAGGGAAAATGTATAAATTCGCGCCGAAGGCGCGAAAATTTTTTTAGGAAATTGTTGTTTTTACTGAAAAATCAATAAAATTTAACTGGGTTTTCGTCGAAAAATTTAGGCCAAATGGCCTCAACGGCCAAAATTCTTTAGGCCATCGACTCATAAATTTAGGCCATGGCCTAAGCTATGGCCTAAAAAACCTTGGTTCGGCTTGTGTGTGTATATATTACCAAACACCTTGTGGTTTACCAGTTCCGCTGTTGTTTTGTGACAGTGGGGCGAGGCTTCCTATGTAAGGATTAGGAAAAGCTAACGTTTGGGAGCCCTTACTGCTTAGGACTTTAAATTAAAAATTGAAATGATTGGGTGTTGTATTAGACAAAGCGAAGGCGTAAGAATTGATGGGTTAGGTAAACCTAAATATCTATTTTTTGCCTAAATCGGCATTTCTGAGAATGTTTATTGTTTCTCCATGAAGTACGACAAAAACTTCCAAGTTTTGGCTAATTTTTGCAAAATATCTCCACCTCCCCGGGAAAATTATCATCTTTGAAAAACTCCTCAAAATTCCGAACCAAAAAATTTGTTTGTGTTTGTTTGTTTGAAGCGCTTGTTTTGTGTTTCGTGCACGAACTCCAGTTCAAAAACATAACTGCTAAGTTTTGATTAATGCGTATTTATTCGTTCCAACCACGATTAAACGTATGCAGTCGCGCGTACCTGGCCTGGTGGTGGTGGCGTACCCCGAGGGGAGATATTTTGCAAAAATTAGCCAAAACTTGGACGTTTTTGTCGTACTGCATGGAGAAACAATAAAAATTCTCAAAAATGCCCGGATTAGGCTTAGACATGTTGGTTTACCTAACCGGTCAATTCTTACCCTTCGCTTTGTCTAATACAACACCCAATCATTTCAATTTTTAATTTAAAGTCCTAAAGTACCTTGCCCGTGGTGGCTGGGCAGAACCCAACTGGAAGAAGGCAACGATGGATCCCTCAGTCCCCCGGGTGTCTTCCTTCTTCTCTTTGGGCGCAGAATGGTCTTCCCATTATGTTTATCGTCCTCCAGGGAGAACGCACTCCCGCAGGAATTGGGCCACCCCCACGGGGTCGGTCGTAAGCATCGTAGTACTGACTCCAAGGCCCAGTGCCCGAAGCCTGGCTGGGGTAAGAGCTGGGCATGTTTCAATCAGGTGCATAAGAGTATCTGGTTCTTCGTTGGACCGGGGACAGACAGGCAAATGAAGTGGTCCCTGTAAATAGTGAGGCAAATATGTAGGAGGTCGCAATGGCCATGGGATCTCAGTTGAGCTAGTGTTCTCATCTCAAGTCTGCTCAGATGAGATTCCATGCACCGCCTGGCAGTCATATTGAGCTCGTATGAGCCACGCCGAATCAAACTGGTCCGCAACTGGTCTTCTAGATGTCGAGAGAGTCGACTGGGGAGTTCTGTTGCTCCATACCAGACCCTAGCTTCGCCAAAGCAGTGAATGAGTGAATAATGACTTGGTATCCACTGAAAGTGAATCCGTTTATTGGCACAGGAACCAGTTTGCAGGCTCGCCCAGATCTCAGTTCCTGTTAGATCTTTCTGATTGCCTGGACCCTCTGACAGTCGTTGGATCGCCGATTTAGAATCCGTACAGAGTCTAGCTGAATTAGTTTCGGTCCCCTCTGCTGACTCAGCTATCAAGTCTAGAGCCACATTGATGGCTTTCATTTCTGCAGAATAACTGGAGCAAAATCGGCCAGCCGGTTCTGCAAGTTCCCTAGTACCACCGGTGCTAGAAATCATACCAGTAAACCAGAACCACCATTGCTGTACCGTTCTGGGCAGATCCATCCGTCCAAAGCTCTATGTCCGCAGTGGGAAGTGAGTGTAAAGTTTCAGTTGCTGCGGCAAGTTTTAGGTGGCTAGAGTCATTTGCAGAGACTTGTCGGATAGTCTGCAAAGCTTACACTGGGTTTGCTTTACTGGTGGGGGGGGCGCCCCCCCCCCCCACTTTTTCGGTCCCTCCCCTCACTCGAGCACCTTCCTCCACTCGGCCCCACCTCCACTTTTATGGGCTTCCCCCACCCATCACTCACCCTAAGGTGCCCAGAAATTGCCAAATGTTTAGGATTTTTGTTCAAAATTTTTCCGGCTTCGCCGGAAATTTTTGATAAAAAATCGCCTTTTTGGTGCTAAAACTTGATTTTTGAGCACTTTTAAGCATAGTTATATGTAGCAGTGTATGTGGAAAACAGACTATTTATACAGCATTTTTAGCTCATTTTATCCCCCCCCCCACTTTTCGACCTCGTCCCCCACTTATTTTTGCCTAAAATAAACCCAGTTACACGCTTTCTTACCCAGTTACATACAGTCTTTCTGAACCAAGGTGGAGTGGGAGATGGGGCCAGATTTCCCCTCTGAAGCTAAGCTAGTCCCGCAGATTCCACAGGATCAGAGACACAGTGGCGCCAACCAGATAGGGACTGCAGTCTGGGACGTACCTGTGTATTTGCCAGATCCCTTTCCGGATTGTCTTCCGCAGTTCGAAGAGATTTTTATAAGCACTAGCCAACAAGAGTCTGTATCGATATTCCATCGACATAAGACCACTTTCCAGCATCAGACTTCCAGTTAATGTTGTTTTCGTGCAGCCAGTAATAACTTACCGCTTCGTTTTCAATTGTTGCCAGCTTCGCCAGGTTCGTTTTAGAGACGCAGGGCAGCCAGATGCCGCTGCAGTACTCCAGTACCGAGCGGATAAAGCCGAGATAGAGTGAGCGTAGTGTTTCCCGTTGACAGCCCCAGTTTGTGCCGCTTTGGATGCGCAGGGCATTTAGTCGTTTCTTGAGTTTTTCCATCAGGCTCTTCACTTCACTTCACTTTCTCATCAGACTTTTGGGGCCCAAAGCTCAGGATTCTATCAAAGGTAATTCAAAGGAATACAGGCTGAGTGTTGAATGGCAGTACCTTTCCCCTAAGGGTTAGTTGGGGCTCACATTTGGCCTGGGTCTACTTTAGTGGGGGTTTGGGCGCCCTCCCCAACTTTTCGGCCTCCCTCCCACTTGAGCACCTCCCCCCCACTCGGCCCCATCCTCACTTTTTTGGTGCTTCCCCGCACTCACCTCAAGGTGCCTAGAAATTGCAAAAGTTCAGCGAAATCTGCAAAAAACACCGATATTCAGCGAGTCTATGAAGGAAGCCAACCGGCCAAACAGCAGCTGGAAGCAGGGGCGTATCCAGGGGGGTGGTCCAGGGGGTCTCGACTCCCCCCTTTTCGGAAAACTTTTTGAATTTTTAGCTATTTTTAGCCCAAGCATGGCTATTTTTTCAAAAAATAAGGCTCGGACCCCCTCCTTTTTAGAATCCTGAATATGCCCCTGGCTGGAAGCCCCCCTAAGTCGACGAGAGCGGACAACACTTTCACATTTACGTTGCAAGGGTCACTCCCAAATCCTCCGAGCTATAGGCATAGGGTTGGTCAGGCGGACTCCCCCGTCCACCTTGACTGCCAATCTGCCGAATTCGACCTTGAACATCTCATCCTACACTGCCCGGCGTTGGGCGGGCCTAGATCCAGGTGGCTTGGAGTAAACCCGAACCTGGAAGTCCTATCGAGGGAGCCCGTCTCGGTTATTGGTTTCCTCCGGGATGTGGGCCGGATCCATCCGTCCCAGTCATATTGAGCCTGCTCAGGCGACCAGGATCAGAAGCAGAAGAAGAAGAACTCGTACATATCGTACATAAGCGCCTACGTGCTTTTGTGATCGCGAACCAATTATGTTTTAATAGTTTTTTTGTGTGCATACTCTGGTTCTATGAAGACGCTTACCATACTGTTGTAGTATATACCATATTCTTGTCTATTGTTATTTTTAGAAGATGACCAAATACAGGTAGAGTCAGGTGGCATTGGTGGTAACACTGAAGATGAGAACGTTGCGGGGTCATCAGAAAATCTTGCTGCAGAAACAACCAGAGACTGTAAGTGTATTTAGCGCTTTCCTCTGACTTTATCAGCAAAATGTTTGCTAAGTGTGACCAAATTTAAAAGCGTAACATTGGTTATTGTTTATCTAAAGACAAGTCTCTATGTTTCTGGAACAACGAAATACGAATTTTCTGTAATTCTCATTTGACATTTTAATTATTAGGGGGAGCGCGTTAGCGCTCCCCCTAGAATAGGGAAAATTTGACGCAATGTGTATAATCTGGACATTGTTTGGCCTGTGGCCAGCGGAGGAGTGGACCGATCGGGCTCAAACTGGGTGTGTGAAGAGCCTGTGGGCAGGGGTACATGCTGTGAAAATTTCAGCCGGATCGGCCGGGTAGATC
>JASAND010001497.1:0-61233 GCA_030248195.1 Trissonchulus latispiculum
AAGGTTAGGTTGGTTTGCATATGCAAGGATGGTAAGGCTGGATGAAATCTCACTAGGTAAGTATATATCGTCTGTGACAGTTCTAATTTTTATTTCCTTATTCAGGTTTATATTGATTGCTTTTGTTAATAATTTATATACATGTACATACGTATATCATAAAGAAATAATGAAAAACGCCTGCCTGCAGTCACTAAGGCCGTAGCCTTAGTCCGAACAGGAGAGAGCCAATGGGCGCGGTGAGCGCTCTTACCCAGGGAGAACTATTCCCTGGAGCTCCTGCCTGGTTGTCCAAGAAGGACAGCCAGCTCGGCTCTATCTGTGCTGCAACATAGCCAGAGAAGGTTTTATCAAAACCTCTCTGACTGTGCTATGCACAGAAAGAGGACTGCAGTGGCCAGCGGATCTCCGTAGAGATACAAACAGCATTTACGTCAAGAAAATGAAGTAAACGCTGGCCAGCAGGCGGATCCACGAAGGATACAAGGCATTAATCATAAAGAAATAATGAAAAACGCCTGCCTGCAGTCACTAAGGCCGTAGCTTTGATAAAACCTTCCCTGGCTATGTTGCAGCACAGATAGAGCCGAGCTGGCTGTCCTTCTTGGACAACCAGGCAGGAGCTCCAGGGAATAGTTCTCCCTGGGTAAGAGCGCTCACCGCGCCCATTGGCTCTCTCCTGTTCGGACTAAGGCTACGGCCTTAGTGACTGCAGGCAGGCGTTTTTCATTATTTCTTTATGATTAATGCCTTGTATCCTTCGTGGATCCGCCTGCTGGCCAGCGTTTACTTCATTTTCTTGACGTAAATGCTGTTTGTATCTCCACGGAGATCCGCTGGCCACTGCAGTCCTCTTTCTGTGCATAGCACAGTCAGAGAGGTTTTGATAAAACCTTCTCTGGCTATGTTGCAGCACAGATAGAGCCGAGCTGGCTGTCCTTCTTGGACAACCAGGCAAGAGCTCCTGGGAATAGTTCTCTTTGGGTAGGAGCGCTCACCGCGCCCATTGGCTCTTTCCTGTTTCGGACTAAGGCTACGGCCTTAGGACTGCAGGCAGGCGTTTTTCATTATTTCTTTATGATTAATGCCTTGTATCCTTCGTGGATCCGCCTGCTGGCCAGCGTTTACTTCATTTTCTTGACGTAAATGCTGTTTGTATCTCTACGGAGATCCGCTGGCCACTGCAGTCCTCTTTCTGTGCATAGCACAGTCAGAGAGGTTTTGATAAAACCTTCTCTGGCTATGTTGCAGCACAGATAGAGCCGAGCTGGCTGTCCTTCTTGGACAACCAGGCAGGAGCTCCAGGGAATAGTTCTCCCTGGGTAAGAGCGCTCACCGCGCCCATTGGCTCTCTCCTGTTCGGACTAAGGCTACGGCCTTAGTGACTGCAGGCAGGCGTTTTTCATTATTTCTTTATGATTAATGCCTTGTATCCTTCGTGGATCCGCCTGCTGGCCAGCGTTTACTTCATTTTCTTGACGTATGTACATACGTATAGTGAGATCTGAAGCAGCGTCGTAAAACAAACACATTTTTTGAAGTGAAGTTGAAAAATCTGGCAATTCTGATTTTTGCTAAACGTATACGCCAGTATTAATATTCAGTCTTTGCTGGCTAGGTTTAATAATGTCTGTTTAGAGGACACGTACCACAGGCGTAACCAAAGTGAGCGTCAATATGAGCCCAAGAGAAACGTAGCGGCTCATGTTAGACGTTTACATCTTGTCCTCTACATATTTAGATGCTGGCTCATATTAAACATTTTAAGTCTTGTCCTTGACACGCTTAAATGTTGGCCATCATAGCTCATATTAACTTTTTCATGCGACTGCAAGGAGCATTTTTCCTACTTGTAAAAATAACATAATCATAAAGTTCATTATGAGCTGAATCCAACGATATAAAGTTTTCGTGGCTACGACTTATATTGCGCCAGCAATGAATTTTTAAACATTTTCCTTATTTCAGCTGGTTTTTGCTAGTTTACGCTGGTTCAGGTAAATCTAGGCGGCAACATCAAAGGAAGCCAAAAACCAGCTTGAAATAAGGGAAATGTTTAAAAATTCATTGCTGGCGCAATATAAGTCGTAGCCACGAAAACTTTATATCGTTGGATTCAGCTCATAATGAACTTTATGATTATGTTATTTTTATTCACTTTTGGTGGATTCGCTTTGCCGGAATTTTGGGTCAAAAAGTGGTATTTTTCGAAAAAATCGACTTTCAAATTTTGAAATACCACGTATATCAGATGAAAGCGGACACCCAGGTCCTGAAAATCCAATCAAAAAATTTTTTTCGTTGAGCGAGTGGCGAGTAACAACCAGTCAAAGTCGAAAAAGCGGCAAAGATCAAAGGATTTTGAAAATCTAAAAAATGGAATAACTCACGCAATTTTCAACCAACAAAGCTGAAATTTGGTGTGTAGGACATTCGGGCAAGGGGAAAATTTTCCTGAAAAAATCGTGGGTGTAGCATTTACCAATCCTTCTGGACATATAAAAGCGGCACCCTTTGAAATCGCACGGGAAATTTCAAAAAAATTTTTTCACGAGAAGAAAGATCTCATCATTCCGGTTCAGAAAATACATAATTTATGGCAGTTATCTTGAAGCGTTTACGAGATATAAAGCAAACAATTTCGCTTTCTACATTTTTTGGTCAGACTTTAGTTTACACTGCTTCAGTCAAATCACGGCGGCAACATCAAAGAGAGCCAAAAACCAGCTGAAATAAGGGATATTGTTTAAAAATTCATTGCTGGCGCAATATAAGTCGTAGCAAGAAAAGCTTTATATCGTTGGATTCAGCTCAGCTTGAATTTTATGATTGTTATTTTCATTCACTTTTGCTAAATCCGCTTTGCCCAAATTTTTGGTCAAAAAGTGGTATTTTTCAAAAAATCGACTTTCAAAATTTGAAATACGACATATATCAGGTCAAAGCGGACGCCTGCGCGGTCCTGAAAATGTAATCGAAAAAATTTTCCGTTGAGCGAGTCGCGAGTTATAACCAGTCAAACTTGCAAAAAGCGGCAAACATCAAAGGAAATGGAAAAACGAAATTTTGGAATAAAATGCTTATTTCTCAACCGATTTTTTTCGTTCTTGTGTCCATCGATGCGTCTTCGGACGGGAAAATTTTTCTGAAGGAATGAGCTGAATAGCTTGAACGGTCCGAAAAAATTCCCCGAAAAACCGATATTTTAAAATTTTTGAAATTTTAAAAATTTTTAAATTTTATAAAAATGTTCATCTCGCTGCAAGGATTCCGAAAATATATGGTTTTATGGGGTTACGACGTATATTGAGTTCACTGGAGGCCTTACAGGTTTTGTACACACATTTTTGTGTCAGACTTTAGTATTTCAGTGTTTCAAAACTGGTATATGCCAAATATATTGCACCTAATACAACTTTAAAGGGGAGAACTTTAGCTATATAAAGTGTTCAGATACCTTAAATTCGGTGTTTGAGCTAGCAAAATTAGATTCAGTCAGGACATCTGTAACCAAACATTACATGAAGCTTTTGATATTACGCAAATCGATGAGGATTTGTTCAGAGACTTGGGAATAAAAGAAAAGAGTCTGTAGGCAAAATGGTAAGATGTCGTCGTGATGTTAAGCCGTTGAAACCACGGCAGCGAGCGTCAATATGAGCCCAATAGAAACGTAGCGGCTCATATTAGCCAGTTACAGCTTGTCCTTTACCGATTTAGATGCTGGCTCATATTAGACGTTTTAAATCTTGTCCTTGACACATTTAAATGTTGACCCTCATAGCTCATATTGCATTTTACATGCGACTGCAAGGAGCATTTTTCCTACTTGTATATTTATATTTAATGTTTAATGTGCGCTGTGCAGTGCCAGTATTTTGTGCGGGAAGTACGGGAAGCAACATAGGCGTGTCTTTAGTTGCTGGCTCTTTTTGTTGGTGCACTGTTACTTGTATTATTTTCAGGAACAAAAATAGAATTGTGCGAGTCACGTGATCGTAGCTTGACCATAGTGGTCAGTGGAAAACGACAGGCAGTGGAAGAGGCCAGAAAACTCGTCGTTCAACAGCTTCAGGCTCAAGCCCATCGTGAGATTCGTATACCCAAGGAGCATCATCGTGTTTTGATAGGTTAGTGCAGTCTGTTTTGGAGCTAGAGCTGTTGTTACACGTGCTTTTGCCTGCATACTTGGTGTATGGATTTTCACATTGTGTGTATTATTTTCTGAGTTATTTGTTCGCATAGTAGCAGCGTTTTAGTAGAACCAAGCTCGCAACACAAAATAACTCGTTAAGCTATTTTGTTTTGTAGTATTCTCAAACAACGACTTGTACATTTTACACAGCTCCAAATAAAAATACGTTTTGAAATCTAAATTCTGCACAAAACTAAACAGTCCCGATTTTCAAAAAAGATGCTATTGTTTTTTAAGCATGTACTTTCTTTTTTGTGTTATCTGATAGTAAACAAGAGCTTGGAGCCAATTATTAGCATAAGGAATGATCCACGGACAACGTGTCTATTTAACTGAAACTTTTGTGTTTTTGCAGAAATAAATAAATACATGTTTCGACTGAATGTGTATAAATATTGTTACAGAACAGAACAGGTTGTTCTCGCATGACAGTTAACAAGATTTGGCAAAATGTTTGCTGTTTTGTGTGCCATGTGTTATCTGTGTCAATTGGTATTAGCATTAACATAATACTCTTACCAACCTACTTCATTTATATGTGCGTATAGTCGTATTGTATTATTTTTTCTAGGTCGTGAGGGTCGTCGTCTGGCGGATCTGGAAAAGCAAACGGATTGTCGTATTATGGTGCCTAATCGAGAGAGTGGTTCCGATATCATTCGCGTAATTGGACCCAGAGAAGGCATCGATCGCGCTGTGCATGAGATTCAGTTGATCTCAGATGAACAGGTTTCTCCACCTCTTTTCTCTGACAGTGTGTTTTGTTGTGGATGACATTAAGTGATAAAGTACAAAGTCAGTGGTTTAGAAATAAAGTTTATATATAGCTCAGAATCTAAGATATGCAAAGACATTTTCATAAACTGATGTGTGGTAAACATAAAATTTGTCATTTTCAGACTAAACGTTTTCTAGACTGCTATGAAATAGTTGAATTTGGATTAAAAATTGACTGAGCAAAAAGTTTTTATGTTTTAGTTTATTTTGTGTTTTAGTTAGCAACATCGCTTACAGTATAGTCCAAATACAGTTAGTTTTTTGCGAAGATCGATAATTCCTCGAGCTTCTGAAGCTAGCAATATTTCGCTAAATTTAGGAAACTTCCCGAAAAATTTAGCAAAGTTCGCGAAATCTTCAGCTAGCTATTTGAGGGTTTTTCCATTCCACCAAAAATCACAGAAATTTTTAAAATCTAGTTTAGAGTCAAGATTTCGACGTTTGAAGGAACTGCGCTAAAATTTTCGTAAACTTCTCAAAATGTTTGCGAATTTCGCTACAATCTTGGTTAATTTGTTGAAATGCAAATTTCTTTATTGAACTTTGCGAATTCAGCAAGTCTTGAAACTAAACTAAAAAGATGGTTTGAGCTAAACTATAGCTGCTTGCTGAAAGTTCATTGAATACTAAGTTTATTATTTCTGCTCTTGTTTCTGACTGGGTTGGAGCCCCTTAAATGACCTGTTTCTGTTGCTTTAAGTGGGTGATTTTTAGGTGTCAAATTTTGCCCTTAAACGACCATATTTTCTTGAAATTTCTAGTTTCCCGAAGATTTTTATCCATTTCATCAGTAAATTTTTATTTTTCAGCAAATAAAATGCATGTGAAATTTCTCCTTTTTAGAAATATCTACATAAAAGTCTTTAATCCCACCTCTGTCTGCCGTTATTGCACTGTTGTGTGAACTTTTATGATTTAAAGCTGTGATTCCTTTTTGTCATCAACTTTGAACCGTTATTACTCGTTTATTATTTAGATCAAAAAATGAGGTAAACGCGGGTCAGTAGGCGGATCCACGAAGGATACAAGGCATTGATCATAAAGAAATTATGAACAACTCCTGCCTGCAGTCACTGAGGCACACTGAGGCAAAAACCTTTGGTGCGAGCGTAATGGTAAGAGCGCTCACAGCGCCCATTGGCTCTTTCTCCTGCTCGAACTAAGACTTTTGCCTTAGTGACTGCAGACAGGCGTTTTTCATCGTTTATTACTTAGGGTAGGAAGCGATCCTGCTGATATATTTAGTCTAACAGTTTCTCCTTCGAACGAATACAATGAAACTATAAATTTGGTTGTCTAAAAAAATTTTAGCAAGTTTTAGAAAGCGTATGTACAATCTTTCGAAAGTTTTGCAGACTGAATAAAATTTTTTTCGGGGGTCATCGGTCGTATTAGTAAATACCTCAATGGAATAGCTGAGGACCTTTTGAACTATTGTGAAATCCCGCCTCATTGTGTAGAAATTGTTTGAAATGTGTTCGCAACCTGAATGGTGCCTGTAATTCTCAACTTTGCCAAGTGATGATTACTTGAGCTCGAATGCAGCAATCGGGGCAACTAAAAACGGGTTCCGGGGTAATTTAGTGTAGAACGGATCTGCTAAATGACAGTCCTTCATTTTGCATAGTAAATGCTCCAGAAAAAGATTGGTCGTATCTTTGAAAAACTACTTTTATAAAAATTACAGCCTTTCGAATAGCAATTGGTTAACGACCATGTCTCAGATAACCAACCTCTGCAGAGCTTTTAAAATGATATTTTAGTTTGTTTGTGCTGCATGTGTAGCTCAAGAAATATAAATGAATTATTTAATTTCTGCAAAAATGACAAGGCTTTGACGTCAAAATCAGAAAGTTGGTTATATCTCTCGATTGGATAGAAAGTTGCTCCAAAAAGCAAAAATGTAGAGCACAACGAGATCTTTCAAATGTTTATAATTATAACAATGATCCTGCTAGCTAACTGTCAAAAATTTGGAAAAACTGTCCACGCAAATGTCGGATTTTTGAAGCGGGTTTCTGCAGAGGATGTTAGAACTCTAAAATAAATGTTTAGGAAAGTCTCGTAAAATTTCAACTTGGATTGAGCTATAAACTAACTAATGACACCAAAAGGTATCACCATCTTAACGGCGGTCGACCTCTTTCTGACACCATGCGATGCATATACTTTTATGTTTCAGTCCAAATTGGCTCAAGAGCACCTGGTTGTTCCTCGTATCTACTATCCCTGGATTCGGGGTCCGCACAATGAACGTGTGGATGAATTGATGAGAGACGTAAGTAAATTTCTAATCTGTGCTATATGCTGCTTTTGGTTTTTTAAACATTTTTACAGTCTCCTCTCCACTGTTCTGCTCATATTTTGAATTTCCAACAAAGATTGTTCAACATTATAGGAATTTACTTACTACAAATACCCTGGTTATTAATTTTAGCTCGAGAAAATCCCAGAGCATCGACGTGAAATCTCAACATTTTAAGAAAACAACAGCAGAACTAGTTTTAAAGGGCATCCTATTATCTTGACGTCTTTCAAAATATTTTATCAACTTTTAAAGCTATCTCTACCCTCCTATTCCGTCGTTCTGGGTCTTTCTTTTTTGTTGAATGTAGTTGTCTTTGATTTTTTGCAACTGTATTTTTTATCGTTTTAGACTGGTGCTCGCGTCAACATTCCACCACCTTCAGCAAATTCAGAGATAATCATTGTAACTGGAGAAAAGGAAGGAGTTAAAAAGGCGGCCGTTGAAATTCGTAAAATACACCAAGAAAAGGTAGCATATTTCTTGGAATTATATAATATATACAATGATAAAAAACTTGATGATTTTGTACTCTGTGCTGATGTAAACGAAAAGTGAAACTTAGTAATGGAATGATATCCTGGAAAGAGAAAGTGTATGACGCTTACGTTCTTCTTCGTCTTATGTTATTCAAGAGTAGTATATCTGTATCTGTATCTGTATCTCAAGAAAAGTACATTGGACCATAATAATATTTTATTAATAATATATTTAATGAAACTGTGATGAAATTTATTAATTTCATTCTGTTAGAATTTCATGTTTTAAATGTTTTAATTATCGAAACATTAGGGAATTGTCCAATTTCTTACCCTACCCATTGTAAACAGTTTTCAAAATGAGAAAATTTTTCATATTTTGGAACGAGAATAGTTTTTGTCTTGTCTTCAGAATCTATCGAGTTCCTGCTTTCTGACTACTTATCAAAAAATATATATAACTTAAGGAAACGGTGATGAAATTTGTTAATTTCATTCTTTTAGAATTTCATGTCTCATGTTTTGAAATGTTTTAATTAACGAAATATTAGGGAATTGTCCTATTTCTTACACTTTGTTAACAGTTTTCAAAATGAGAAATGTTTCATATTTCGGAACGAGAATAGTTTTTGTCTTGTCTTCAGAATCTATCGAGTTCCTCCTTTCTGAGTATATACTTATCAAAAATATATATATAATTTAATGAAACGGTGATGAAATTTATTAATTTCATTCTGTTAGAATTTCATGTTTTAAATGTTTTAATTATCGAAATATTAGGGAATTGTCCAATTTCTTACCCTACCCATTGTTAACAGTTTTCAAAATGAAAATTTTTTCATATTTTGGATGTCATATATGTTTGTTCACCACACTAATGACACTTTATGAGGCGACTGGCGGCGAAACTATTTTTCACTTATTTTGTAAAAGATTTTTCCAAAGCATCCTAAAGAACTTAGTTCTACACTTCTCCACTGATGAGCCGCAAGTGTTTGAACCAAGTCTGGCAGAGGTCGCATGCACTACTAATATAGGAATTTAATGTGTTTTTACGTGTACATATGATAACTGGAAAATGTTGGAATTAGCACGAGAGTGTATTTTATTTATTTCTTTAATATTGGACGGGCTTCTGTTTTTGTTCACTTCATCCCAGAAATAAATTCCGAAAAAGGAAAAATAGTGGTACGTAAACTAACTTGTTTCTATAATTGGACCATAATAAGTAAGAGTACCGGTGAAGATATTTATCATCTTTTGAATGAAAGTTGCAGGATGTATGAACAGGTTTGCATATTTGTTTCCTGTTTTAGGAATCTTCTTGCCGCACTGTGTCCATTCAAGTGCCTAAGTCTCAGCACCGTTTCATTATTGGTGCCCAAGGATCGGGTCTGGCCGAAATTCTTCGTGAAACGGATTGCAGCGTGGAAATTCCGCCACCGGATCAGGATGCGGACACGGTCACTGTGCGAGGTGATCCTGAACGCCTTGGACAAGGTCTTTCAATGGTCTATGCAAAAGTACGTACATTATCTGCATTATTAGCAGCTTTAAAACTGTATTTTATGGAAGTTCACTATTGCAGTTTAGGTCGATTTTTTCTCCGTTGGTTGAGAGAACTTCGCTACATTCGCCAGCTAATTGAGATTTACTTTGCAAAACCTGAATCTGTGACGAAAAATTGGCCAAATGTGGTGACAATCGCGTCTTTTCAAATTATATAACTGTCTGCAGGGGCGTATCCGTTTTGAAACGGGGGATCTAGACCTAATTGTTTCCTGACCAAATTTGCGCTAACGATTTCATTTTCCCTGAAAACTTTTCCCTGGTGCCTCCCTCCCTCTGGATACGCTCTTTGTTTGGTAAACTAAGGTCTTTTTAACGCTAGTTTTGCTGTATGTTTCCCGGAGACTGTCCTTACACATTCCTGCGAAATTTTTCCCGCTATGCCTGCGTTGTAAAGCCCGTAACCACACTTACTCAGTGTGTCCTTTGCGCATAGTGTAGCGGACAGAAATTTGTTTGTTGAGAGCTTAGCCGACAGAGTTCGGTGCATAGTTTTTGCTCTGATAACAGAGAGTATGCTTAGTCCCACACTCTTGTCATTTGGTACTCTAAATGCCAGTAGTAGTTGCATGTATGCAGTACTAGTTCTGTGCAGCTGATCTTGTGCCTCCTAGTACCATTCAGGTAATCCCAGACGAGGCTGTCTATATGCAGTGAAACCAGACTACAGACAATGCTGTTCAAGCTTTTTCTCTTTCCTGCGAACAACTACTATAGGTTGGTGGCATGATTGTGCATAGTCGGTATTTACAGTCTTGTATTTATGATTTTAGGCAGCTAGTGTGCTCACTGCAGAAGTCGAGTCGCCACTGTGGCTTCATAAATTTATCCTGGGACCTAGAGGCTCAAATATCAAGGCTATCATTGGACAGCCCCCAGCAGTAAGCAGGTTACTTTTCTAATTAAGAAAGGTTGTGACAGTGACTTAGTTCAAAACTAGATTTCAAGTAGCAAAAGTGTGCCAGGTAAAGAAACAGTACGCCAAGTTGGGTATTCTTTTGTGTACGTTTTTTTAGTTTCAGTTTCTATGTCTTGCTGATGTTGATGTACTTGCTAAGGATGTAATTATTACGTTTTAAGGTTATGGTCAGCTTTGAAGAGGAAGGATTCATTTACTTGGAAGGACCACCGGACGAGGTTAAGCGAGTTCGGAGCGCGCTCAGCGAACTGACTCAAAATCTTCAGAATGAGCTGACTTATGATATTGTCAGAGTTCATCCCAACTTTCACAAGCATGTCATTGGTCGTGGTGGATCCAACAGTATGGCATTTGGCTGGCTAAGTCGCTGCTTAGGCTTAATATGAAATTTTGATGAAGCTATTGTTTTTGTTGTCAACAATGTGTTACAAGAGTAATCTCCCATGCCTTGAGTTAACAATGTTACCAAGAGTGATAATTGCAATACTGTATGTAAGAAAAAGAGCAAGCCACTAGACGGCTTCTCTTCAGTGCATTGTGTAGCGGTGCTGCGACTACTAAGGTGAATGTTCTTCCATTTGGTAGGGGGAGGCGTCGACAAATATGCTCCCTCCCCGTTTGGTGGGGAGGGGTGGGGTAGCCAAAACAGGTCCTTTGCTGGGGGGAGACGAGGATTACAGCGGTTTCAGGTGAGTTTCAAAATGGGTCCCCATTTGGGGAGGTAACTGAAAGGTGTCCCCGTTTGATGGGGGCGAGGTAGCCAATAGACGTCATCATTCATCATTGAGGGGGCGCCAATCAGATTTATCCAATCTTAGTCTGTCTTGGCGACCCCCTTCAACGGGAACGTCTTTCATCCCCCCCCCCGAACGGGAATCCCTTTGGACCCAGTCAGCAAACGAGAAGGGAATATACTTGTCTACCACCCCAAACGGGGGAAGAAACATTGTTGTATTGCATTGTAGTCGGACCACCGTTTAGTGATTGTATTCAACTTTAGTTGCGAAAATTAAAGAAGAAACAGAAGTTCTGGTGACCATTCCTGATGAAAATACAAATTCCGATGAAATACGATTGGAGGGAAAGAAGCAGGCTGTAGTTCGAGCCAGAGAAATGATTTTGGAGATTGCTGGTCGTGTGGTTAGTCATCGCTGCTGTGCAACTCCTATTTATTACACTTTTGCTCTTAATTTGGGGGAATATTGTGAACATTGTCTCGTTTTAAGTCGTAGTTTGGAGACAATCGTAGTTTTTTCCTAGAAGCTTTGCCCTGAGAAGTGTGGGCCAAACGACTACAACCTCAGTTGTGCTCGTAACCAGCGCTATAAAAAGAAATTAATCTAAATTAAAGTCGGCAAAGTCAAGTCAACACTCATTCATTTTTTGGACATCGGGAACTGACACGGCTTGTCTGCAGCCGGAAACTACTCCATTCCCTAGTATATCCGTGGTTCGTCATGATTCTAGTATGGAATGAAGATATTATTTTCAAAGCATGTACGTCTGGATGGTCTTTTGTTTAATTTAGGAAAACGAGAAAAGTCGTGATATCCTGATCGAGCAACGTTTTCATCGTCAACTGATTGGTGCCAAAGGAGAGAGTGTTCAGCATCTTCGTGAGCAGTTTCCTGGGGTTAACATTAGTTTCCCGGAACCTGGGCGAAAGTCGGACATTGTGACTTTGCGCGGTCCTCGCGAAGAAGTGGACCGATGTCACAAATACTTGACTACCCTGTCGAAACAGCTGGTAAGTTGTAGAAACTGATAAACTGAAGTTCAAGTTTTGCAGTTTTTGTGGAAGTTGTCAGCAAGCAATTCAGCATATTGTAAAAAAGAAGAGATTGGTGTTTGCTTCGTTTAGTTTACTTTTTTCAAGTGATAAACGCATGTACACAAGAGACCTGTGTCTACGTTTACTTGCTTTAGTTGTGTGGCATCTACATAGGGATCAGTTTTTATATAGAAGACTCTGTCGGCTCACCTAAAGTTTTAAACAGTTTTAACTTTACTCGTTTTACTCTAGCCCGGAGCTGTCTTTCAGTTCTGCCATATTTCAGACAGAAAATAACTATCAAGCCAGTGTTCCTGTCTTCAAGGATTTTCATCGCTTTGTTATCGGCAAAGGTGGACAGAATATTCGAAAGGTTAGAATTGGGAAACTCCCAACACTTCTTTTTAGTTGTTAATCGTGTGATCTTCTAATAGTTTATATTGCTCTTTACTATACTTACTTTAAGATACTTTAAGATGAAGACAGCCATGGCTGATCAGTTGTTGTTGAGTAGGTAGCGGTGAATTCTGCGTCGGAAGGTGGTGGGATCCATCTCCAAGACAATGTCCCCAGGCAGGCTGTTCCAAAGGCGGGTAGCGAATAGGATGAAGCTATTGAGATGGTGGTTTGTATTGGACCTGGGTACCACTCTGGCCTGCTCGTGGCCAGTTCTGAGGTGCCGGCCGCGGGGGCGCAGTGGTGGCAGCAGGGCCGCGCATCTGGCAGGTGCAGTACCGATAACGAGCTGATGATAGACTGACAGGCCCGCAACCCGCCTCCGATGGGACATAGAGTCTAAGGCGGACTCAGGAGCTAACCGGGATGCCTTACGATCTAGGCAGTCGACAGCATCCAGTGCGTATCTGGGAGCGTTAGTCCACAAGCAGCCGACGTATTCGACTGCGGGACGAATAGCAGATTTATAGACATGGGCTCTAGCCGGCTCAAACAGCCAGCCAACAGAACGTCTCAGCATGCCCATAAGTTTGGCCCCAGTTTCCGCCTTGTTCAGAATATGTTCGGTCCATTTCAGGTCAGACGTGATCGTGGCGCCAAGCAGGTTTATTGCATCGACCTGCTCCAGCACATCATCGCCCAGCCTGAGAGGTGGCAGATTTGCAGAGCGTTTTGACCTGCGCACATGCATATCTTTACATTTAGCTGGACTAAAGTTGATTTGCCAGGTCCTTCCCCAGTTCGAAATGTGGCGTAGATCAGCGTTCAGCAGATCGGCCGCGACTAGACTGGCGGATTTGGCAAAAGGGACATAGACGGTGATATCGTCTGCAAACATAATGACCGGATGTTGACTTTTTTTAATTGCTAGTCGTACGTACAGTGTTTTTACGTTGTACACTATTTATCTTAGATTCGTGAAGAAACCAGCACTCGTATCGATATTCCAACGGAAGGATCGGGCTTGGATGATATTCTGATTACGGGAAAGAAGTCAGATGTGGAAAAGGCCCGCGACATGTTGCAGAAGATCCAGAATGATTTGGTTAGAAAATAAATTTGCTGGTTATTTTTTGTGTTTCGTGACACTCATTCACTCACAGTTACTGTTGTATCCTTTTCAATTAAATTTTTTCGTTTTGATGAAAAACGCTTGCCCGACAGTCATTGAAGCTCTGCCTAGAAATGAGCCTTGGGAACTTGGTATCCTCTTTTGTCAACCCGCTTGCAGGTGTTAATATAATTTTTTGCAATCTCTATAAACGATGCAGCGCTAAAAATGGTTGCTTTTATTTTAGTCCAGTGTGGTAACAGTGGAGGTTTCAATTCCTCAAAGGGTTCACAAATCCCTGTACGGTGGAGGTCGCCTGCTTCAGTCCATTCAGGAGGAGTGTGGCGGGGTTAACATCAAGTTTCCACCGGATAATGCCAAGTCTGATACGGTCACCATTCGAGGACCGAAAGATGATGCTGAAAAGGCAAAGAAACTGCTACTTCAGTTGGCCAAGGATAAGGAACTATCCAGTTTTACGGCCGAGGTTAAGGCTCGCCCGGAGCAGCACCGATTCTTGATCGGTCGTGGTGGCAGCACCATCAAAAAGGTAGGATCACTATGCGTATTTTTATTTTATTTTATGGCGGTTTGCTGTGGTCTTATTGATTGACAGTGTGTTGTTGTCCTATGTAGTTTAATGAAAGTAAATTCTTGGATGGCTGTCTGGATTTTCAGTACGTGCTGTTCGAACTTTTAGGACTCACTACAAAAATCCAAGATTCAAGGTTATGTGGGGGGGGTGGGAGTTAATGCCGGTTCACACTAGAGCACAAGTCAAGCACAATAGTATAAGCACAAGACCAAGACGTTCACACTACGGCACAAGCATAGCCAGTGACATTTGAAATTCAGCCTTGCCACGCCTTCAGCTCAAAGTGTAAAACTATTTAGATTGGCTGCTGACGTTGTGCTTGTGCAAAAAGTTAAACTGAATTAAACTCTGCGTTGTGCTTGTGCTTGTTCTTGTGCTTGTGCAAGTTTTCAATATTGTGAACCGGTTGTGCTTGTGCTTCGTGTTCTGTCCCCTGAAAGACTTTGGCTCTCTTTTGAGGACTAAGGATCCACCTATCAATCTTCTCGAAATGCTTTCAATTTAACCGACAAATAAATCGTTTTCGAAACCTGAAAGATTTTTCAGTTGTTTTCTATTTCATAATTTTAGATCCGTGATGGCCATCCCAACGTCCGCATCCTATTCCCACGTCCCCAGGATGAGGATCAGGATATCATTCATTTGGTTGGAAAGAAAGAGGAGGTCAATGAGGTCAAACAGCAGTTGGAAAAGATTGTGGCAGAATTGGTTGGTTTGCCCTTTTTTCATCTGTTCTACTTATTAAAGAGTCAGTAGAAATAGAAGCATAACTTTTTCTCATGGCTTGTAATGCTTCAGTAACACAGTTTTCACTCTATATCAAGAAAATGAGGTAAACGCGGGCTAGCAGGCGGGTCCACGACGGATACAAGCATTTTGACTTGTTTATGTACGTATACCTGTCGAACTGTTTTCCATATGATTATGGTTGGTATTTTTGCTTTATATATAAAGTAATCTTTTCTTTGTTCAGAACCAAACGGTTGAGTCTACGATGGAAGTGGATCAGAAGTGGCATCGTCATTTCGTCTGGCGTCAGGGCGCTGTGTTGCGTGAAATTCAGGACCAGTGTGGAGGTGTCATCATCTCCTTTCCGCGACAGAACAGCAACTCTACCACTGTCACTGTCAAGGGTGGTAAGGATTGCGTGGAGGAGGCAAAGAAGCGGATTGCTGAGATTGTAGATGATTTGGTCAGTAGTAGCTGGAGACCGTTATTTGTTTATTTGTTGTGTTTATTTTCTCCAAAACATGCCCTGAAACAGCAGGGTTGGTTGAATTACTGGTCCGGTTTATTTCCCTAGACTGAGGAAGCATAAGACGAAGATATTTGCTTCATTTGTTAGACCTATTTGCTAAGGGTTGTTCCGATAAGAAATTCTCCGGGCCGGGCCCGGGCCCGGGCCTACGAGGACCACCGGGCCCGGCCCTGGGCCCTGAGCCCGCTACACGGCCCGGGCCCGGCCCGGGCCCGGAGGCCCGCTACATGGTATAAAACGTAGTTTATCGTCTCCATACGCTTCTAAGTGTATAATATATTTTATTTTAGGTATACAAACTGCATTTATAATAATTGCATATATATGTAGACTGTTTCCTTCAACATTTAAAATACCAATCACTTTAAAATTAACAGTTCTGATTTTTATCGAAAGCAATTTCGATCTTTGGCGGATGATACCTGCTTTTCATTTATTTATTGATAGTTTACGACTAATTTGCTGAATCATTATGCTAATGAAATAATTTCAACGTTTGCTAAGATAAATTTAACCATTATAGCAACCTTTAAAGTGCACCAAGAAAGATATCGGTCGATAGTCGGTGGGACGAATACATAACAAGATAGAGGGCAAGCGTGGGGAATTTTGGAAGCATGTATGGAACTTTAAATTGTCACTTTTGTAATAAAATAATACTGTAATGAGGGTTCAAAAAGCAATTTTTCTTATGAAAAAACCTATTTTGCATTAGGGCCCGGTGGGCCGGGTCACCGGGCCCGGGCCTTGTAGCGGGCCGGGCTTAACAATTTCACCGGGCCCGGGCCGGGCCCAACTTATTTTCACCGGGCCCGGGCCTGACCGGGCCGGCCCGGCCCGGGCCCGGCCCCGGGCTCGGAGCCCGCTACACGGCCCGGGAACAACCCTAGCTATAGGTTCAACATTTTCTTTGCTCATGGTTTAGGAGTCCCAGATAACTACTGAGGTGGAAATTGCCCAGCGCTATCATCGACTACTCCTGCAGAATCGCGGTGCCAAAATTCAGGAAATCTGTCACAATTGTTCAGTTCAGATCAAATTCCCAGAGCGGGCCGGAGGCGGACCGGGACAGCAGTCGCCGTCGCCCGCGCCTCCGGCTGGAAATGAGCCGGGAACTGAAACTGCTGAGGGCTCTCCCACTCCGGCGCCTTCTGATATAATTCATCTGACTGGTCGTCCGGAAAACTGTGAACGGGCTAAACAGTGCTTATTGGTACGACTTGTTTAGACTGTATTTTACAGTTATTTCCTGTAAGCTTTTTGCTGGACTATACTGGACGCTGGGATTTTTTAGTGGGGTTCCCCCTCACTCCCCCACTCGTCCCCTACCCTCCTCCCCTCCCCTCCTCTCCCCTCTACCTTTTGGGCTTCCCTCCCCCACTCACTATAAGATGCCCAGAAAATGCCAAATTTTAAGGATCTTTGGTCAAAATTTTTAAACGTTTGGTCAAAACCCGTCTATTTTGGTACTAAAACTTGAGTTTTGAGCACTTTTAGGGTTTAGCAGTATGTTAAAACAGGCCATTTTACCACATTTTTGGCATTTTTAGGCCATTTTAGCGCCCCCACCCTCCATTTGTGGTCCTCCCCGCCCCTACTTTTTTGGCCTAGAGAAAACCCAGGGATGCAGGTTTGATCTGAATTTGTTGTAAGCCTGAAGCCTGAAAATTGAGATTAGATCTTGCCCTTATCACCATGCAGTGTTCTGTTCTCATTTTATTGTAGCAGTTTGTTAGGGTGCCTTTTCCAGTTAGCGCATATTACGAAGGGTGGCGCGTGTGTGTGTGTGTGTGTGTGTGTGTGTGTGTGTGTGTGTGTGTGTGTGTGTGTGTGTGTGTGTGTGTGTGTGTGTGTGTGTGTGTGTGTGTGTGTGTGTGTGTGTGTGTGTGTGTGTGTGTGTGTGTGTGTGTGTGTGTGTGTGTGTGTGTGTGTGTGTGTGTGTGTGTGTGTGTGTGTGTGTGTGTGTGTGTGTGTGTGTGTGTGTGTGTGTGTGTGTGTGTGTGTGTGTGTGTGTGTGTGTGTGTGTGTGTGTGTGTGTGTGTGTGTGTGTGTGTGTGTGTGTGTGTGTGTGTGTGTGTGTGTGTGTGTGTGTGTGTGTGTGTGTGTGTGTGTGTGTGTGTGTGTGTGTGTGTGTGTGTGTGTGTGTGTGTGTGTGTGTGTGTGTGTGTGTGTGTGTGTGTGTGTGTGTGTGTGTGTGTGTGTGTGTGTGTGTGTGTGTGTGTGTGTGTGTGTGTGTGTGTGTGTGTGTGTGTGTGTGTCTGGTGTTTGAAGAACTCATTGCTTCAAATCGGTATTCGCAATGTTTGTGTGGAATCTGTTGATAGCCACTTCTGCCCTTTGTCCATACAGCACTGCTTCGCTAATGGATTTTGTGTCATTTTAGGCTATGATCCCTGTCACGGAACCAGTTACTGTTCCTTATGATTTTCATAGATTTTTGATCGGAGCTGGTGGTAGTGAACTGCGAAAGTTGATGGAGGAATATGACGTAGGTTTTAATAATAATATGTTAAAATATATCAAAACATTTTATTTGACAACTATTCTTTTGTGGCAATAAATCCAAGTACTTAGTTGTACACGAAAGCCTTGTGAGGTGTTTTGTAGTCGAAACTAAAGTTGGGCGGTTCCGCATAGGTTTTAGTTGCTTCAGGTCGGTATCAACATTCCACCGCGTGAAGAAAGAAAAGATGAAGTTAGCGTGACTGGACCACCGGAAAATGTGAAGCGGGCCAGAGAAGCAATTGAACGTCGTGTCCAGGAATTGGAGGAAGAGCAGAAGGATAAGGTTAGTTGGCCCTCTACTTTAAATTGATACAGACTTTTCAATCAGGGGGCTCAAAAAACCTAAAAAGCTGCAACTAGTATGTCGGTACGCCACTGACGACGCCCGCCGAATACTAGTATCAGTCTGGCAGAGTGGTCAGCGAGTGAATGCACCTAACCTGTATGACTGTGTCTGTATCACATCGTAGGGGTTGATTCATATTTGTTATTTATTGTACCCTCAGTATTTTGGGTAGCTTGTTTATGCATGGTAATCGCTACCCCAGGATGTTTTATGCACAGAATATATTACAGTACAGCTCATTTCAAAGTGCGTTTGAAGCGAAGTCCCATATCGGCGAAATGTCGCGAGCGCACGCGAAATTCGCGAAGACTTTGCGACATTCGTGTAGATTTTTCGCGATATGTCGTACAAAAGTCTGCATTTCTCGAAGTCGCATGCGAAGTTCGCGTAACTTCGCGAAATTTCCCCAGATTTCGCGAAAGCATTTCGTGAAATTTCTCCCACGTCGCGAAAACTCCTCGCGAACTTCGCGAAACACTTCGCGAACTTCGCTAGCTAAGGTTTTTGTTAGCTAATTTGAGGGGTTTTCTCCGTTCTACCAAAATTTTGGGTAAATTTTAAATTGTAGCTTTGGCTCAAATTTTTCTCTTCGCGAAATGTCGCGTAATTTACGCGATGTTGTGCGACATTTCGCGAAGTTGTCGCGAAATCTGCTAAAAGGTGTTGTGGATTTACGTCTTCTGGAGAGTCCTAAATTATGAAGTTTTGGCTTGTTTATCTAGAGAACACGAAAAGGAAATTAGAGCTGAGCTACACATGTGTCACCCGCTTTTCCCGCGTGGCTCCCATTTCTGTTACGATTTTTTTCCGAAAGTTCTTACTACTTTCTTTCAAGTATATATATATATACTTTCAAATGAAGGTAGCCTATATGCCTTGCTTTTTTCCGGAAGACGGTTATTTTAAAAATGCCGATTACTGCACCACTTGTTGCTATCGCATTCTTCTGTTGACGATATATAGTTAAGCGGGGAACACCCACATTTTCTTGCTTGGACCAGAACTTTCGACTGGTTTGGGCTAGCACGACTTTGATACTATATTTAATTAGGGTTTGCTCTAAGCTTTCAAATGGTATAGTATAGTATAGGTATAGTTTGTTTCTCTAGGCCCTGACGTTATGGAGAAATTAAAGTTTTCCGTGTCGGGAAATACCCAATGCGGGAAAAACCCGTCGGCGGGAAATAAACCCACCCGGATTTTTTGCTGGAAGCGTGCCAGAACAATTTTGACAGTGCCATTCGAAAGAGCGGGTTGTTTTTAGTAGGTCTACATCGAAAAATACCAACATTTTTGAAAAATTTCAGGAAAATTTGAATTTTGAAAATTTTGTATGTTTAAATAACACGGAAACATATACATGTAGGCAAATTTTGGAAATTTGCCTATTTTTTCATTTTAAGCATCCTATCACATAGAAAATGTGTTTTTATTGCATTTGAAGCCAAACGGGACCCGTTTTAGTGAAAAATTCGCTATTTCGACGAAATCGAAAAAATTGGCTTGAAATGGCACCATTCCCGATTTTGGCCACCTGGACCACACATAATGGAAAGAAGCTATGTAAAACCTATATATTCTAATTTAATTAATAGACTCTATTATTAAGCACACGTATGTGTTTATTTAAGGTTTCCTGCTAATGGTTACAAAAATATTCAATTTTGAAAAATGGTTTTTCCCGCCGACGGGTTTTTTCCAGCCAACTTTAGGTCACCCGCAGGTCGCACCGGAGGGGTCAGAGCAGCATGGCATATATCATCATGTACATATAAAGCCGTTTTGGTCTACGTCTTTCCAGTAGTTCAGGGTGGCCCGGCAAAGTTTTTAAAATTTTGACACATGAACGTATTAAAATTTTCAAAAATTTCAAAGTCCCAAAAAATTTGCAAGGAAGTAGCAGGGGCTACGATAATATATACACCCTCTAGGGTAGTGTTGGGCGCTCTTCAAGATAGGCTATTAAAATCCTATATAGCTCATACAGGTAGCTCACACTGGGAGTGGGTTTCCCCCCGCATATTAAAATGGGGTTTCCCCGCTTGACTATATTCCTTTCATTTGGTGCAGAATTCCTTGAAAAAACGACCAGTGAGAAAATATGTCGTCTCAACTACTATTTTTTTCTGAATTTGTTTAATGAACAAACAACAAACGAACATATATTTTGAAATAAATGTAACTTTGCTGATGCTGCCAATTTCGTTTGATTTTTTGAGTTTGCCCATAACGGGTCGCCAAGTTCGATGACGTATAGTCAAGCGGGAAAAAACCCACTTTTTTTCTTGGACCAGAACTTTCGACTGGTTTGGGTTAGCACGACTTTGATACTATATTTAATTAGGGTTTGCCCTAAGCTTTCGAATGAGGTATAGTTTGTCTCCCTAGACCCTGCCGTTATGGAGAAATTAAAGTTTTCCGTGTCGGGAAAAAAAACCCAATGCGGGAAAAAACCCATCGGCGGGAAAAAAACCCACCCGGGTTTTTTGCTGGAAGCGTGCCAGAACAATTTTGACGGTGCCATTCGAAAGAGCGGGTTGTTTTTAGTAGGTCTACATCGAAAAATACCAACATTTTTGAAAATTTTCAGAAAAAATTGAATTTTGAAAATTTTGTATGTTTAACACGTAAACATGGGCAAATTTTGGAAATTTTTAAAAATTGTTTATTTTTGGCAGTTTAAGCATCCTATCGTGTAGAAAACGTGTTTTTCCTGTATTTAGAGCCAAACTAGACCCATTTTAAGGCAAAAATAAGCATTTTTGGCCAAAATTGAAATTTTGGCTTGAAATGGCACCATGTCCGATTTAGACCCCCTGGACCACCCATAACAGAACGAACCCGGGTAAAACCTATACCAATTTAATCTATAGGCTCTATTAAACAAATGTATGTATTAGTTCGACCTTTCCTGCTAACGGTTAGAAAAATATTCAATTTTGAAAAGTGGGTTTTTTCCCGCCGATGGGTTTTTTTCCCGCCAACTCTAGGTCACCCCCAGGTCGCACCGGAGGGGTTAGAGCAGTGTGGCATATATCATCATGAAGCCCAACAGATGCCCTACGCATACATACTATCCACTTTGGACTAGGTCTTTCCAGTAGTTCATCATCATCATCATATCTGGGGCCAATCGGTGAGACCATATAGCCGGGCTAAAGGCGCCCGGTACCCCGGAGGAAGTCCAACACCCCGGGAGGGTCATACCACAGGACGGCCAGGCCTTGGGAGCAGTCGAGGTGGGTACGCCGGGTTATTGATTTCCTGGGGCAGCTCAAGATCAAGTGCTCGAGCGTTTCTTCTTCCTGTAGGCAGTCAGGGCAAAGGGGGGAGGGACAGCCAGCTGGATCAATAGTATGCCTGTATTGGGCTAAGAGGAGGGATATAGTCTGTATTTATTTGTTGTGTTATTTATTTATTTTTATTCTGTTGTACCCAACGGAAGCTTCCTGCATCAACTCTGCGTGATCACTACTCACTAGCATGAGCGAAAATGATAAATATTGAAAATGTCAACAGTGCTGTTTTAAGCACGGATTTCTCTGAACACATGGAAGCAATCGGAAAGCTGCACACGCATTTCTGATACAATTGCCAATTACCATTTTACAGGGTTTGCGTTTATCCTCATGGAGAAATTATATATATGAACGGCCATACATAGGCATAGGGGAAACCCTCATTTTCGGATTTTGGTTGGAACTTCGTTAGGGCTAGATTTCTGGTAAGTTTATAGCTAGATTTTTTGGCTAGAACTTTACGTCATCGAACTTGGCGACCCGTTATGGGCAAACTCAAAAAATCAAACGAAATTGGCAGCATCAGCAAAGTTACATTTATTTCAAAATACATATAAAGCTTGTTTGTTCATTAAACAAATTCAGAAAAAAATAGTAGTTGAGACGACATATTTTTCACTGGTCGTTTTTTCAAGGAATTCTGCACCAAATGAAAGGAATATAGTCAAGCGGGGAAAATCCATTTTAATATGCGGGGGGAAACCCACTCCCAGTGTGAGCTACCTGTATGAGGATTTTAATAGCCTATCTTGAAGAGCGCCCAAATCTACCCTGGAGGGTGTATTATCGTAGCCCCTGCTACTTCCTTGCAAATTTTTTGGGACTTTGAAATTTTTGAAAATTTTGGTACGTCCAGGTGTCAAAATTTTAAAAACTTTGCCGGGCCACCCTGAACTACTGGAAAGACTTAGACCAAAACGGCTTTATATGTACATGATGATATATGTCATGCTGCTCTGATCCCTCCGGTGCGACCTGCGGGTGACCTAAAGTTGGCTGGAAAAAAACCCGTCGGCGGGAAAAACCATTTTTCAAAATTGAATATTTTTGTAACCATTAGCAGGAAACCTTAAGGTGGTGGTATCCTTTTGTGCAGTGCTTTTGTGGTGACTTTTTGAAACGCTATAACTTTCGCAATTTTGGGAGTTGCAAAGTGCTTTATACATCGTTTTAAAGCTTATTATCTGTACATTCACATGAGCTTACAGAACTGCCAATATTAGCAAAAAAAATAGCAGAAATTTTCTGACAAGCTGACATCTAACAGGATGAATATAGACCAAAAGTTTTTGAACATCGATTTCTCAAAACTGAAGAACGGCCAAAAGTTCTTTTTGTGCCACGATGTGAAGGACATATGGGCCGAGGGACGTTTTTTTGGATTTGGCTCAGCAGGTCTTAACGGTCGAGAAAATCGGCCAAATGCACAGTAACACGAAATTTTGCAACTTCGCATTGAGTTTTCTTGCTACTCAACATGTTTTAGCCCAAACCAAGAAAAACGTCCCTCCGCAGAAGTGCGAATTTCGATTCTGCCGAAAATCTCCGGAATCCGTCGAGTAGTTTTTGAGAAATCGATGTTCGAAACAAAATAATCGCAGTTTTGCCAAAATGGTTTTTCGGCCAAATCTCTAGCTGAAAGCAATAGTCCGGCTAATAGGCATTCACTAAATGTGCATTTGGATGATGTATCGATTGAGTATAACTAAGCCAATTTTGTCCTTAACATGTGCAGTAATTTTGAAAAAACTGATTTCCTCGAAAATGGCCATTTTTTGACCCTAAAAACAGTTTTTTACTTATACTACTGACACTGGAGATAGCTCAAAGGTTGTAAGAGCAAAAATGTTCATTTTCGAGTCCTCTTTCCAGCCATACTAACCAATCCCGTGTCTTGTGTCTTTTCTACCTACTGGGAGCTTAAGCCCAAAAACCAAAACTTTCTTATCTTTTGGCCTAAGAATACAGGACTGGTCGTAAAATGTTAAAGAGCACGGAAATAGGTTATTTCGTAAGTTTTAGCCCTTTGCGTAAAGGATTAAAGCCGTAGGAGTCGAAAATACCCGAAGGGAAACCAGCACCTTAAATAAACACATACGTGTGCTTAATAGAGTCTATTAATTAAATTAGTATATATAGGTTTTTACCTAGCTTCTTTCCATTATGTGTGGTCCAGGTGGCCAAAATCGGGAATGATGCCATTTCAAGCCAATTTTTTCAATTTCGTCAAAAATAGCGAATTCTTTACTAAAACGGGTCCCGTTTGGCTTCAAATGCAATAAAAACACGTTTTCTATGTGATAGGATGCTTAAAATGAAAAAATTAGGCAAATTTCCAAAATTTGCCTACATGCGTATGTTGTATGTTTACTTGTTAAACATGCAAAATTTTCAAAATTCAAATTTTCCTGAAATTTTTCAAAAATGTTGGTATTTTTCGAAGTAGACCTACTAAAAACAGCCCGCTCTTTCGAATAGCACTGTCAAAATTGTTCTGGCCCGCTTCCAGCAAAAAATCCGGGTGTGTTTTTTCCCGCCGACGGGTTTTTCCCCGCATTCGGTTTTTCCCGACACGAAAAACTTTAATTTCTCCATAACGACAGGGCCTAGAGAGACAAACTAATGCTCATTCGAAAGCTTAGAGCACACCCTAATTAAATATAGTATCAAAGTTGTGCTAGCCCAAACCAGTCGAAAGTTCTGGTCCAAGCAAGAAAAAGTGGTTAGTAAAAAGAAAGTAGTAAGAACTTTCGGAAAAATAGTAACAGATATGGGAATCACGCGGGAAAAGCGGGTGACACATGTATAGCTCAGCTCTAATTTCCTTTTCGTGTTCTCTAGATAAACAAGCCAAAACTTCATAATTTAGGACTCTCCAGAAGACGTAAATCCACAACACCTTTTAGCAGATTTCGCGACAACTTCGCGAAATGTCGCACAACATCGCGTAAATTACGCGACATTTCGCGAAGAGAAAAATTTGAGCCAAAGCTACAATTTAAAATTTACCCAAAATTTTGGTAGAACGGAGAAAACCCCTCAAATTAGCTAACAAAAACCTTAGCTAGCGAACTTCGCGAAGTGCTTCGCGAAGTTACGCGAACTTCGCATGCGACTTCGCGAAATGCAGATTTTAATACGACATATCGCGAAAAATCTACACGAATGTCGCAAAGCCTTCGCGAATTTAGCGTGCGCTCGCGACATTTCGCCAGATATGGGACTTCGCTTCAAACGCACTTTGAAATGAGCTGTACTGTATGTTTCTTATTGGCCTATGTGTATGTTCTTATTGGTACCTATCGTTCTAAAATTTTCTCTTTACAATTAGCTTTATTATCAGATTCAGATTTTGCTCACTTATGCTCCTAAAAGCTACGTATCTTTTGTTTAAGTTCAAGTGTTGAGCATAGGTGTTTAGGGGGGGGGGGGGAGGTGCGGGAGCCTCTCCTTCAAATTGGCAGGTCCCGATCCCATTCTCAGAAGTTCGGAGGCTGAGCCCAACCACCCTCTTTCTACCAATATTCAACATTTTTATTCAAAAATATGAACATTTTTATTTTTTTTAAAATTGCCCATTTTTTCGAACAAATTAGCGAAAATTATTTTTCTCAAGATACACACACCTATGATGTTCAGCGTCTTTCAATTTCCGTGAAAGAAGGTTTTGGTGTCTCATTGGATAACCTCTCTGCAGTTTATCTGTTTTCCTTTTTTTAGGAACTGAGAAGTTTCCAGGTTCGTGCGACCGTGGCTCCTGAGTTTCATCAGAAGATTATTGGTCCGCGTGGGAAAGTGATCAACAAGCTGCGTGATGATTTTGGAGTTCAAATTACCATTCCTCGTGCTGACTCGGATGCGCCGGATGAGATTATTATTACGGGTAAGTGAGTTTAAAGTTTAAAGATTGTGACAGGGGACTAAGATTAAATTAAAAATTCCGTTTCTGACACTACCTGCTGATTATGTGCTAAACGTTTGGGTAGAACCTCCTACAAATGACATTATCCATTACTTCTTCAAAATTATTTCTCAATTCTAAAAACACCAGTCAGTGTGTCGTGCTCTGTTCTTTCCTGCTCTATTGTTGAGAAATTTGGTTGAAATGTTATATATCAAATATGTAAAATTACACCATAATCTCTCCTTGTTGAATCATTTGAAATTTTTATCTTCTCGTATGCTTGCTCAGTTTGTATAGCACGTTACGGCAATTATTATTTACACGCTACAGTAATTGACTGTCAATTCGAACTCATAATTAGCTTGATGCAACTGTAGCCTCGTTCTGTAGCTCCTTTGGTAAAATGCAGTGGGACCCGCCGAATTTTCCGAGCCGAGTTCTTACGCACATTAATTCACGCCACCAAGAGTAATAACTAAGAGTGTGACAAGCGTCACACTCGTAGTTATTAGGCTGGGGACATCATCTGCATGATAACGGCTGACCCCCCCACAAATGAGTACCTACCACACATTTGTGTACTATCACTTGCTTGTATTTTTATGAAGCCAAAAATGTTCTTTCAGCAGCTGGCCACTTTCGAGCTTCAACATAAAAACATACAAGCGAGTGATGGTACACAAATGTGTACTAGGTACTCATTTGTGTGGGAGGGTCAGCCGTTACGCTTGTCACACTCTTAGTTATTATGTACTCTTGATGCCACTGATTTCAACGTGTGTGTTGCACTGCTGTCTATCACGACTATGTTATGTTTATGTTTGCTAATATAGCATGCATTATGTAAATGTGTACTCATATTTTACTTTCAATTCAGGTTATGCTGAGAAGGCGGAAAAGGCTAAGCAAGAAATTTTAAAAATGGTGGAAACGTTTGAGGCTCAATTTTCACAGGAAATCACATTGGATTGTCGCATTCATCCTCGCCTTATTGGTCTTAAAGGAAGAAGTATTAGAAAGGTGGGCTGGATTCACGAACGATTGGTTTGATTTGATGTTACATTCGTGTGGACGTTACGCTTGTTTCTTCTGTGCATTACGCCAGAGTACTGTTGTTTCTTCCAAACGTTTATTTGCAGGAGAAGCATAAAGAATAATGCAAAGCGTCTTCCATTATTTGTTTATGATAATACTGCCTTGTATCCTTCGTGGATCCGCCTGTTAGCCCGTGTTTATCTCATTTTCTTGAAGTTTTCCAGAGAAACAGTAGGAATTCTAATGCAAATTCAAAAGTGTTGTCTTCTGTTCATTTAAATAATTTTGAATTTCACAAAAACTTTTACGGACGGTTTGGTTTATCCTTCATGTACTGGAGACTGGGCAATAGTCAGAATTGATACTATTCTTTTAAGATATTTTTTAAATCCCAAGTAATCACGTGGTGTTAGTAATTTCTGTTTAATACATACACGTGATTGAATCCGCGTCTTCTTCCTTAGGTCCTTTTCCTTCTAACGTCATAATACATTATTGAATTTACAGATTATGGACGACTATGAAGTGGAAATTAGATTCCCACGGCAGTCGGATCCGGACCCGAATTTGGTTGTGGTGAGCGGAGCCAAGGAGGATAATGTCTATGATTGTATTGACCATTTGCGAAATCTGGAAGAAGAATTTCTGCAGGTTCAACCTACTAAATTATCTGTTGTTCTACGTTTAGTCTGAAACTAGACCAAAAAGGAAAAGTACAGTACATTTCACGAAATCCAGGTCTATTGGCGCAATTTGTAAACTGGCGAAATATCGCGAAAAGTTCGTTTTAATTGGCGACTGTTCTTGTTTTTTTGTTGACACTTCGCCATATGTTGTAGTTTTTGCCAATTTGGATATTACGTCACCTACAGTGGCGTAGATAGGTCTTTGCTTCGGGGTGGGAGGATCTGTGGCAAATCGGGGGGGGGGTGGGGGGTGCGGGACCGAACCTCCCCCCCCAAAATCTGCATTTTTTACCGTGACATACAGTCGTAGCTTTCAACTTAATTTTCAATTTTTAAATTTTTTTGAACTGACTGAATTGCGTTTGAATCCCCAGGAATTGAGAATTTTTGATATTTTAGACATTAAAGCAATTTTTTCTAAGCAGTTCTTGCTGTTTTATTTCAGATCAGCAAATAATATGAGAGCTAGCATTGCACGCGTGGAAGGGCTGTGGAGAAGCCAAATGTTGCTAAAGAAATACGACCCGCGGGGGGTCTGAGGGCGGAGTACCCCAGAAGTTGCAGAATTTTCCAATTTTAGACTCCCTCAGGAATTAATTTATAGCACTTTCTTTGTTAAGCTATGAGCATGAGCTATAGGTTAATAGTCATTTTCGGAATAAATTACAGGTTAATTTTTTCAATTGCAACATCTGCAAGACCTAAGACAGGAGCTTTTATTTCCGGAAAATGAAATAATATATATATATATATATATATACATAATGCATAATGCTTGTCATAGCAATTTGTAATATGAGTAAGAGCGCAGACAAGCGGAACTATAGGGGGTCAGACTCCAGTATAAAATTTTAGAAAAATTACGTTTTTAAACCCATACGTATACACATGTATTTCCGGTAACTTTCACGCGAAATTTTCTTCTAGTTTGGCTTCGAGCTAGCGATTTTTTGAAAAATTAATGGATCAAAACCTATTTTTCAGACTACTTTTCCCAAAAAAACTGGCTCAGTATGCTAAGTTCGCACTGCAGTGCAAGCTCGCACCTCTAGCAAAATTTACAGGGAGGAGAATGGGCTTCGGGGGGGGCACCCGCCCGTTCGCCCCCCCCCCTTTATTTACGCCTATGGTCACCAGTCCTGCTTTTCGTGAAATGTACTGTACTTGCAAATTCATAGCACTTCAGCTTGAGGAGACACACGGTGAATTTGCTCAGCATTTTTTACATTTTTTACAAGGGGGTCAGACTCCAGTATAAAATTTTAGAAAAATTACTTTTTTAAACCGATACGTATATACATGTATTTCCTTTAACTTTCACGCGAAATTTTCTTCTAGTTTGGCTTCGAGTCGAGCTAGCGATTTTTTGAAAACTTAATGGATCAAAACCTATTTTTCAGACTACTTTTCCCAAAAAAACTGGCTCAGTATGCTAAGCTTGCACTGCAGTGCAAGCTCGCACCTCTAGCAAAATTTACAGGGGGGAGAATGGGCTTCGGGGGGGGGCACCCGCCCGTTCGCCGCCCCGCCCCCCCCCTTTATTTACGCCTATGGTCACCAGTCCTGCTTTTCGTGAAATGTACTGTACTTGCAAATTCATAGTACTTCAGCTTGAGGAGACACACGGTGAATTTGCTCAGCATTTTTTACGTTTTTTTACAAAATTTTTTATTTAGTGTTGGTTCTTTTTTATTTTTGGGGATGGGATACGTATACTATGTGCAGTTCCAATTTGCCAATTAATGATTATGCTCCATTTCATATTTCAATGCTCGACTTTTAGCAGAATGTTGAAATCTAAAATACACCTTATCATACATAGCTGCATACGTTTTCATTCTAGGACGTGGTTGAGCGCTATCGCTATCCCAACTACGAAGAGAAGCGTGAGTCGGCTGTTCACCAGCAGGGAGTGATGTTTCGCAACGCTCCCTGGGAAACCAACAACAACAACGAAAAACCGCCGGATACGAATAATTTTGAGGATTTTCCAGCCGTAGGTGGCTCGCCAGAGGCTACAGGAGGGGGTGACAGCGGTGCGGGACAAGGGCCTGCCCTGAGTCCAAATCCCAACCCGTCGCCTTTGCCAAGCTGGGGCCCTGTGCGTCGCAAATTTTGAGGTCAAGGATACCAGATGGAGCAGATGAGGAGGCATGGAATGGTTTGGTTAAATGGAATAATGTTTCTTGTAATTGGACAATGCAATATTATCTGTTACAATTAATCCCTATGTTGTTGAAATTTTGTTTGCAGCAATAAGTTTAGTGTTACTGTGGGTTGGGGAACTGTCTCCGTAGTTAGCTATTCTAATTTTTATTATTCAATGTTATTGTTTATAACATTTTTGTATTTGGTTTTGATTTTGGAAGTATACATATATTTATTTCATATGGTTTTTGTTTAGATTTCGGTTATTTTTCTGTAGGAATAAGAGAATTGAAAAAGTTTCTCACAATTTCCAAACTAGTTCTTGCTTTTATTGTGCCATGTTTTATTCTGTATGTTGTTGTTCAGTTCTAAGCTGGCAGGTTGGCTACAACACTGTTGTGATTGCTTTGTTCCAACTGTTCCATGCAACTGCTATTTTCGATTAATTGTTAATTTTACGGTTTGAATGCAAATCTGCAAGCTCGTATGTTCGCTTGTTTCAGTGTTTTTGAAAGTAAAAACGAAATTAATTGAGTAACAAATATTTGTCTTTAATGTAAACTCATTGTTCTCGCCAATTATACCATATTACGGGAGGTTTGCCGGCAGCTTCATTCTTTCTTGTGCCCGACATTTTGCTTTTAAGAGTATATTTCTGTGGTATAGTTTTTGTGTTGAGTACGTATGCTGAATTATGGTTAGATGTTTTGAATGCTTTGCATTTGCTCCAAGTTTTGTTGCACTTATATGAAAGTGTCTTTTGTGGGATATTCTCGTAGTGTTATTCATTTAAACTCAAATTTCTATGTTTTTTGACTCAAATATGTTTTTCATTTGACCAAACTGGTTTCGTTCGAAATAAGATAGTATGCATCATTGAAGACAGTCCATGCTAAGCTAAAAATCATGGTTGAGTTGTTTTTGTTGCCTGCTGTTTTCGTTTCCAAAAGCTTTGTCGTGCCTTAACCTTTAACTGTTGCCTTTTTATGTAATTAATTTGTATACTTCTTTAATCCGTGGCTAATTTTTTGGTAGTTTGTTCTTGAAATTGTGGATTTTCCTTTGTTTTTGAGGAAGTAAATTATTTTGGCTAAATAAAAAGTAACTTTTCTTGTGGCATATGTATTTCTTATTTTGCTATTTTCGTTATTGTTTTTGTTATTTTTAGTTTTCCTTATTCTGCCCATTAAGACTTGTGATACGTGTATATATAATGCGTATAATATGATTTTTGATAATTATATATATGGTTATTTAATTCTCTGTTGTTGACTCTATCCGCAGAATTTAATTAGCATGGCATGTGGATGGCGTCACAGAACGTTGAGTTCTATTGAATGTTTTTCTTTTTTGTTATTTATCTTTATTCTATTTCATAAGCATTATTTTGTTGGGTTTAGTTTCTTTTTTTATAAAGGGAAAATTGGCTAAGCTAATTTGTTTTTGTGGCTTTTTGTTTCTGGGGACATGTCGTTATCGTTGTCCTCTTAAACATAAAACTTGCGTCATTCCATTGACAGCTGTGCAATTTTTATAAAAACGAGACAAACTTATATTCTAATTAATGACACATTCTTTGGCTATATTATACTCCTTTGAAGTTTCAATTCAAGGTTATGATGTATCTGAATTTTAATCCAAATATTTACACTATTGATGTAATGCAATGCTTGTTGGTGAACTGGTGTTTCGAATTAAATTACGTTTATTTAGAATAATTTTATTTAGGTAAGGCTAGGCTTCTGTTAGGCTCCTGATTGTACCGATGAATTGAGTAGAATAAATCGATGAGGGTTTATAATCCATGTGCCTGTGAAAAATTGTATTTTTGGACGACAGGGCCTTTTCATAAGCTTAAACGGCTTAGCTTAAAAGGCTTAAATAGCTTAAAAATTCCGTTTCATAAATAATCGGCTTAAACGGCTTAGGTGGCTTAAGGTGCTGGTTCGGGTATTTGCAGCAAATTTTGAAAAACTGAAATTTGCTCAATTCTTGGAATTCAACGATAATTTGTATATCATTTTAAAGCTTAGAATGTGCTTGTTACAGCAGAGTTGTATGCGGGCCGCGAGTACCCGCGGGGCGGGCCGAATTTTACTACCCGCGCGGGCCGATGCGGGCCGATTTTGGGCTACTTTCATGGGGATAATTTTGCTTTCTAGAGATTTCATACATGCCAAATTATATACAAAAGAAGGTAATATTTCAGATTTTTAAACACTATTTGACTTCGTTATGCCATTCGACACCTTCAGCATGTACTATATTACTCAGTTTGCATAATCAATCAGCGTATTGAGTAATAACCTGTAGAGTAAACATACAAAACCAGTGAAGACTACAGGTTTTATTTGTATTGAGTATATACAAGTCTAGCTTGTAATCCATTAGACCAAAGTATCTTCTGTGAAAAATATCAACGATGTCCTGCAGAAATAAGTCGAAACGTATTTATCATCTACGAAAGTCAATCCTGTGGTTTCTACTGGAACCTTTGTGAGTGTTTAGTACTGAAAGTCGGGGTAGCATATTTGCCGAAATATTTTTAAAAGCTTCAACGCCTATTTTCATTGGCGCAGAAACCGAATTTTTAATTTAATTTCGGATATTCGTGCTTTTGCACATAAATAAATATAAATCCATGATAACTTCTTACTGAAGACTTTAATTCATTAATAGCTGGTTAATTAAGCGCGTCAAGTGCTGAACTAACTCGCTGTCAGGGATAAATGCGTCAAACATTTGCGTAAAAATAAACAAAATCCCTGCCCAAAAAATTTTTCATGGTGTACCCTTTTAATAAACAACCCGTTCACTACTAATACCATTTATGGTTAGTTACTTCATAAACTAATACTATTTTAATACTATCAAGAGTACATAATAACTAAGAGTGTGACAAGCGTCACGCTCTTAGTTATCAAGCGAGAAACATCATCTGCACAATAACGGCTGACCCCCCCCCACAACTGAGTATGTGCACTTCAAATATTTTTGCCCGCTATGCCTACGTTCTAAAGCTCAAAAACACAGCTAATCAGTTGGTTCAATGTGCGTCTGTAGCGAGCTTTAGAACGTAGGCATAGCGGGCAAAAATATTTGAAGTGCACATACTCAGTTGTGGGGGGGGTCAGCCGTTATTGTGCAGATGATGTTTTTTGCTTGATAACTAAGAGCGTGACGCTTGTCACACTCTTAGTTATTATGTACTCTTGATACTATATACACACTCACAAACAAAAATATAAATAATACAGGAATAATTCCTCCTCCTGTACACACTAAAAACTTTTTCTCTGTAAACTACATGCTAAAGCTACCCTAACCCAAGGGTGGGTCAGTAGTTTGCCAGTAGGAATCGGACTGACCCACCAATGGCTCAGTAGTACTGAACGTGTTAAAGGGAAGATAGACTTTTATTACCACTTTAAGAACAGTAATTTAATAGACAACAAAGTACAAATTAAACGGACAGAAAAATTTGCCGGATCCGGAAGTATCTTTCAAAATACTACAGTTTTGGTGCTCAGGTACTACATCGGTTGCAATTTGTATGTGCGGGTATCTGCGGGCCGGTTTACGCGTGTGCGGGCCGTGGGCCTGAGTGTTGCGGGCCGCGGTCATGAGGTGCGGGCTGCGGGTCGGGCGCGGGCCGCAAAAATCGGCCCGCATACAACTCTGTGTTACAGCCAGCTTGGGCATACCTGTCTCATTTCAAATCTTCGACTTGAATGTGCGTAATAAGAAAACCATTTTTGAACATGGATTTCTCGAAATGTGGGAAAGCTAAAGAAAAGTGACCAGTTCAGGCTTCAAGAGAAACTTCTTCCCGAGGGCTTTTTTTCTGAAATCTTTTGGTGATCAGGTAAGCTCAAGATATTGAGAAAGATGTACATTTTGTCGGATTTTCGCCAAAATTTCCAAGTTTGGATAATTATTTCGAACGGAAACACAAAATGCGAAACCATGAAAAATAGCCCTCGGCAATTGTGTCCCAAAAATGCGTGTCTAAAGCCGTTTTCTAATTGGTCGCAAGAGTTGAGACTGAGAGAGATCCGTGTTCAAAACAATCAGGTTGCGATATTCAAAATTTCACATTTTCGTTGCTGTGCGTAGGCACAGATGCCGCTGAGAGCCTTCGGTAGGGCGTAACCTGTGCTTTAGGACTACAAATATGACGAATACTTGACCGACGGGCCAGCGCAGTTGAAATTGTCGAAATCTTCAATTTCTGAGTTTTCGAAAAATGCCCAGGAAACCTCGAAAATAAATTTTCGGTGTGTGAAAAGCCGTTTGGCTTCTCACGCAAATAGTAATTAAACCGATAAATATAATTAACTTTACTTAGTTTCAACGAAGACATTAAATAGTTTAATACCAAGCACCCGAGGTGCTGCGAGTACTACCGACGAAAGGGTCTCAGGGCCAGCACAGATTAACTCAAAGTAATAGAATGGGGTGTAAGTAACGGGTAAGACATTCCGACCGACTGCAATTCAGAAAAGTTAAGGACTGAAATCAGTCGGTTATAAAGCTGAGCTTTACCGGCTTCAGCTAACAAGGGAACAAAGTTCACGTAATGCAATCCTAAAGACAATCTAAGCAGTTATCTGTTTAATACCACGAATTGCTCAGGCAATTCTTGTTCTGCCAGAAATTATGCTACGCAATCCTATGCAGGAAGAAATGGCATTTTACAAAGACATACTGAAACGCCTTAAAGCAGAACCTAGAATAATTCCAAGAATTCAGCAAGCGCAATGCCAGTCAAAATAGACAAAATAATAGGAAAGCCAGAAGTTGCACCAAGCCTAAACAAACTGAACTTGAGAATATAATACACAAACTTAGGGGCCATCACACACCTTCCCCCTTAGAAAGAGGAATCGTCTCCTGACGTTCTACGAACACAAGGAATCACTCAGGTGAAATACAATATAAAAACAACTGCTTAGGCAGTCACAGAACAAACACATACCAAAAACGGCAACTCAGGGTGACTATACCTCAAAACAATACCAAAATAAGAATATCATCATTACAAGAACACCATGATGACTAAGAAAAATTAAACTAAGGAAAGTTTAGTTTGCTTGCAGGTTCTGCCCTCTCAGTTCTGCCTTATCAAACAATTTAGTTTCCAAGAGGTGAGGTCTTCGATTATAATGTTCATGTTCAGTGTTCAACAGGCTAAAGTTGCACCAGAAGATGAAATAACCATTGAATATAATCATTCAACAATAGCCAGGTCTTAATCAGAGTAAGGGGTAAGGATCAGGTGGAGCCGTTAATAAAGACAGCAATTATAATAATTATAATGAAAATACGAAATAGAATGCACATATGAATGTAGGTAGTCAATTCAAGCAAAATAATTAAATTCCATCCGATTTTCCAATAGTTTGTGGTCATTGATAACTTGGGATACCAAAGCATCAAATAACTTTCGCAGGACTGTAGTAACTGCAAAAGGACAAATAAACATCATGCCACTGATTTCTCGGAACACTTCCGACGGCGTAGACGAATAAATGCCGGGTACAGAAGATCGTATAGTCGAGTCACCAACAGCTCAGGCCGTTGGCGGAGCATCCTGATGTGGCAAGTTCGATAGAATTGGCATAGAGTGAAACTACAGCGCTGGCGACTACAAGGAGGAGCGGCAACGATCTGCTCAGGCAGACGTTGGTCTGGGTCCTCCTGGCTCGGGGCGAGGGTTCTTCATCTGGCAGTTGTTCACCATCCGACTGGGGAATCTCAGCAGAAACGTCTAGTTGGACAACCACAGATAGTCCGACTGCTCCAGGGGCTGAGTCATCACAGGCTGAGTCAGCAGGAACCTCGGGATTACCTGGTGATGGGTCGGAATCGGCAAGGGCAGGGGCTCTAGTGTCGATTTCAGTGGCGATATTAGTAATCAGGTCCAACAATAAATAGTTCCACGGCCTCACCATTCCCCTGAAATCATCGGGAATAACGAGTTTGTCGGAATCAGTTGAGTCTGCGGGTACTCCTAAGAACTAGCTCTCGAAATCTTCGTGCTGAAGCACATCTGTGGTCACCGTCCGCCGACAGCCATCATCGTTATGTTGGTTTGGCTGAAAACCTGAAATAGCATACAATCATGTACTTTGCGTTGTAATTTTGGGATAGTCAGGCACCGTTACATAAAATGAGGACATATGTACAAAACGTTTAAAACAAGAATAAGAACATGCCAGTCTTCTCAACAGATAAGTACATACAAAGATAGATACTTAATAAGTATAATTATCGTACAAATAGATACAAAACAACTCAACTAAATAATGCTACAGGTAGCAACAAGCAACACAAAAGCAGTAAAACCAAAATCACTAAAATTATACAATACATATAAAGATATTTAAATGCCACGAATACGCAACATGCAAAAGAATATGTAAAATGCGATGTATACAAGCACAAAACATTAGCGAAGATGCTTAGGCACAGCTCAATAAAATACTATATCTTAGGATCACAGACATGCATAAATGTCAAATCAGTCATGACACAAGATAATGTCCTAAATTACATGTATACATAACAAATGCCGTTAAAAGATACAAATAATAAAAAACTAGTTAGAACGCCATGGAACTCAAAATCAGGCCGATAAATGGAATATTAACTGCCAAATAGTACACTCATAATAGCTAAAATAGCACGTCACATTTAACAAATATGCTACTACAAAAAGTGGCACATACGTTGTAGAATTGCACTGCCAAACCTTTTTTTGGTGTACAGCTCAGGCTGTGAATTAAGACAAAGTTAAGAAAACAGACTACAACCAGAAACAGTACAAAAGAAAGCCAAATCCAGGTAAACCAAAAATCAGAGCAACGTGCAATCTTGATAATTGGAGGGGGTTCAGGTGGCGGCCTTGGTCGGTATCCAGATGTAATATCCATAGAAAGGCTCTCTTCAAACATGAGCATTGCCCCACAAAGCAATGGAGGCTGCAGTTTTAACAATACAGTAACGTATTGACATTTTTGTCTAGCGATGACTTCTCCATTATGACCAAGTTTAAATACTTCTGCAACCACATGTTGCTGCAACAAATTAGAGACATCGTAGTAGCTCACTGCACTAGGCACACTCTCTGAACATCTGCAGATGGCAGAAGTTTTATCGTTTTCCACGTTGATGCTTGAAGCAGAGACCTCAGGGTCTGACTGCACTGAACCATATAATTCCGCTGTAATGCGTTCTTCCTGATTAGTCCTTGATTCCCAATAGCCGCCTGTTCTGTTCGATCTGAAACTGTCCTCGGAACGCAATCTATCCTTGAATGCGACCTCCACTTGATGCAGAGTGAATGTAGTGCCAAAATGATTACCAGTTATCCAACAAGCACTTACTAAGCAGCGAGCATCTACTCTGTTGAATTCGATTGCCAAAAACTGCTCCAGCTGATTACAGTCTACCAGCTGTTCCGCTTCGCTCTGCATAATTGAGATTAGAGGTTCTTCGCATTTTCATAAATGCAAGTTATCAGCAACAAATAAACCATTACAGCCATCCGTTAGCACAGACTCAGAAATGTTCACGGGACTTCCTCCCACATTGCCAACTGAAAAGGTTTCAGGACAACCAATTCCCTCAGGGGAACCTTGGGCTGAGCATGTAATCGTCTCCTTGTCGTGGTCCAACCAGTTGTCCATTACTGGATGAATGTATTCTGTTATTGCAGTCTCAGGGTTACTCAAAATTCCAACAACACATGACATATCATTGCTTCTGGTTGGTGAATATGCTAATGCTTTAGCTTTTTCAGGTAGACTGTTAAGGTGCTGGTTCGGGTATTTGCAGCAAATTTTAAAAGACTGTAATTTGCTCAATTTTTGGAGTTCAACAATAATTTTTATATCATTTTAAAGCTTAGAATGTGCTTGTTACAACTAGGTACAGCATAACTGTCTCATTTCAACTCTTCGGCTTGAACAACATAATATTTGAACAACGACTTGCAATAACATGAAAACAAGTTTTTGAACATGGATTTCTCGAAGTGTGGGAAAACTCACGAAAAGCGACCAGTTCAGGCTTCAAAAGAAACGTCTTCCCGAGGGCTATTTTTTCTGAAATTGTTTAACGAGTAAAGAAGCTCAAGATTTTGAGAAAAACGTAAATTTGGTCCGATTTTCGTCAAAATTTTCAAGTTTGGACGCTTATTTCTCTCGAACTGAAAGTCAAAATGCAAAACCATGAAAAATAGCCCTCGGCAACTGTCTCAAAAATACATGTGTAAAGCCGTTTTTTAATTGATTGCATGAGTTGAGAGAAATCCGTGTTCAAAACAATCTAGTTGCGATTTTCAAAATTTCACATTTTCGCTGCTGTGCGCCGGCAAAAATACCGCAGAGAGCTCTCCTTTGGACGTAAGATGTCCTTTAGGACCACAAATATGGACAATACTTTACCGACGGACCAGAGCTGTTGAAGCTGTCGAAATCTTGCAATATTTGATTTTTCGAAAAATGGCCGGTTTTGGACCTCGAAAATCAATTTTCGCTGTTATCTCTTAAACCTTAAGGAATCGAAGAAAACTCTCAAGAGCAAAGTTGTAGGTCTTGGTGAGAGGATTCGATTGACTATAAGTTCATCCATGTAGGGTGGTCACAGTGCAAGTTATGGCGGAATAAATCTAATTTCTCCAAAACTCACATTTTCAAGCCGCGACTTTTCTAACATGTTTTATAGGGTAAATAATGTAATTGTAGCAGATTTGAATAAATTTCAAGACAATTGGGCTTTTAAAGCCCAAAAATACACGAACCCGAACCAGCACCTTAAGGGAAGTTGTTCCATTTATTTGGCATACGGAGTTAAGATCAGAGTAATCTAAATTACAATAATCAAGATTCCTTACCTTTCTGTTATGACCATTTTGTGACGATAGCAAGCAAAACCTTGCAGAATCCCAGACAGTTGATTCAGTCTGATACCTGACAGTATCGCTGTCTACCATAATGCCACTGGTTGCCATGCAACTTGAACTCATCTTGGAGCCGGATTGTCTTTCAGAATTAGGCGTATCGACAGGGCCATGCATTGTTCTATTATCCATGGTCCACTTGCGAGTTCCATCAATTTCTTGTCCAGAGACAAGGTTCCTATGGCCTCTGGGCCTTTGATTCCAGCTTGACCTTCTCGGACCTATTTCACTAGCATACCTTAGGCTCTCCACTTGACGGGTCAAGCTTTCAACTAGCCGCAGAATCTCCGCTGTTTCACTAGGGTCACAGGCTTTACGCTCAGGCATGTTGAAAGGTTGTGCCATTAACTTACCGTCTTCAGGCAACCATTGTGTCGCCGATTGAGTCTGAAATCGTGACGATGTTTCTGACTGTACACAGCTTGCCAACTTGGTCAAATCCGATCCCGAGTTAAATCCAGAAATGTCCACGTTTCTGTAGGGGCTGATTGTACTCTGTCCGTTTCGTGAGGAAGCCAGCGGATAGCTTTTGAGCAGAGAAAGATCAAGTTTTCCAGTTACCAGTAGATTTACCTCATGGCGCTTCGCTAGGTTCACTGCTTCTTCGAATGTCTCCGGATCAGAAATAAGAACCAACTGTTGTATGCAGCTTACCAAATTATTGACAAAGAAATCCTTCATGAGTAGCTTCTGCGCCTCCAATCCAATCGTGGGATAGGCATTCCTAACCAGTTTCTGAATAGCTAAGGCAAAGTCAGAAACGGTCTCGCCTACGAGTTGCTTCCTCCCGCGCAGTTGCGCTCCACTGAATTTGACCAATTCTTCAGTCTTCAAAAGTGGCATTAACTTACCTTTAAGGTCTGCATAAGTGCGCTTATCCTCAGAGCTCAGGCTCTGATACGCCTCCAAGGCGCCTTCTCGCAAGTAGGCAGGCAGTGTCTTGGCCATCTTGTCTTCGTTCCAGGAGATGGCTTGGGCCAAAAGTTCAAACATTACAATAAATTCTGAGAAGTCCTCGCCCAACCGGCCAGCAAACGGTTCCAAAACAATAGGTACATCTTTCTCTGAAGCGCTATCAAGGCAGTCGAGTTTTTGCATTGTGGAGTGTTCCAAAAACTCCAATCGTTTCTGCAGGTGCCTCAGGGCAGCCTGCTGTTGCGATAGCAGTTCATCCACTGACCATTGATAGTTCGCAGGCTTGCCTCGTTCCTTTTCCGTTTCAACAGCTTCCCCAAAGCTTGAATCGGCCATGACCTGAAAGGCCTTACCTCTCCTATAAATATTAAATGAGATTAAATGTAAAATTAGTCAACTAACAACAACAAAACAACTAAATTAGCTATTACGTGATATACGAATTATTGGACTGCTTAGACTTCGCCCTTGCCAGAATATTTAAGGCAAAAATACATAGGAAAAAGAAAAAATACCACACAAAAAACAAAACATATTACTGCAAAAATTCCGTGGCAGACAAAAACAACTAGCCAACCTAACAAGACCTAAAATCCGAAGGTCAAAAACCAAAGTGTCTGCCAAGTCGATGACAGAATGTTCCAGGCCGAATCCGCAGCGAATCAAACAGAAAAAGACAGCTGCCAAATCCGTGGCAGAAAAACGGAAAAAAGATCCAAAAACACAAGCGAACAAAGAATAATTAACTAAGCTGCGAGCGTAGGCAGGGCAGGAGTAGAACCTTCCCCTACCCTACTCGCAGCGCCATTTGTGAAAAGCCGTTTGGCTTCTCACGCAAATAGTAATTAAACCGATAAATATAATTAACTTTACTTAGTTTCAACGAAGACATTAAATAGTTTAATACTAAGCACCCGAGGTGCTGCGAGTACTACCGACGAAAGGGCCTCAGGGCCAGCACAGATTAACTCAAAGTAATAGAATGTAACGGGTAAGACATTCCGACCGACTGCAATTCAGAAAGTTAAGGACTGAAATCAGTCGGTTATAAAGCTGAGCTTTACCGGCTTCAGCTAACAAGGGAACAAAGTTCACGTAATGCAATCCTAAAGACAATCTAAGCAGTTATCTGTTTAATACCACGAATTGCTCAGGCAATTCTTGTTCTGCCAGAAATTATGCTACGCAATCCTATGCAGGAAGAAATGGCATTTTACAAAGACATACTGAAACGCCTTAAAGCAGAACCTAGAATAATTCCAAGAATTCAGCAAGCGCAATGCCAGTCAAAATAGACAAAATAATAGGAAAGCCAGAAGTTGCACCAAGCCTAAACAAACTGAACTTGAGAATATAATACACAAACTTAGGGGCCATCACAGCTGTTATCTCTTAAACCGTAAGGAGTCGAAGAATACTGTCAGGAGCAAAGTTGAAGGGATTGGTGAGCATACCTGAACGGGAGGTCAAATTTCACTGACCCTTGTGGAAGCAAATTTGGGTAACCCTTATGAGAGCGATTTTTCTTAGGGGTACTTTTCAAGGCAATTTTTAAGCGATTTTTGCCATTTTTTAACAAAAACAGCGATTTTTCGGACCGTTTTTTAGCAAAAAGTAGTGATTTTAAGCAAAAAATTCGGCGACGCCGGAAAATTTTTGGAAATTTTAGTCGTAAAACCTATTTTTTGGACAATTTTCTTACCCCTTGTGGCCAATTTTCCTACCCCTTGTGGGAGCAATTTTGCGACCCCTTGTGGACGACTTCGCCGAGGGGGGGGAATTCCCCCCCCCTTCCCCCCTTGTTCGCCTGCGTTGGTGAGACTTTTCGAATGATTTTAAGTTCGTCCGTGTAGAGTACCCACAGTGCAAGTTATGGAGGATTAAAGCAAATTTCTCTAAAACTCAAATTTTCACGCCGCGACTTTTCTAAAATCTTTTCTAGGCTAAATAATGTAATTGTAGAATAAATTTCAACGACACTTGCGCTTTTAAAGCCCAAAAATACACGAACCTGAACTAACACCTTAAACGGCTTAGCTTAATCGGCTTCAAAGCACACCTGCTTAAAAATCCAACGGCTTAAAATTAAGCCGTTTAAGTCTACCACCTTTTCATAAATAAATTCCCTTTTAAGGGGGGGGGGTCGCCGGGTACCAAATTTTATAGTCACCGATTTCGCTCATTTTTGGGTGTAATATACCCCCATATGTGTCCAAAAACAAGACACATTTTTAGTGTCCAGGGTAAATCCAGTTAAGAGATGTGCAGTTCAAATCCCTACAATTCAGTATTTACGCCACTATGCCTCGCTAAGGGTTTCGATGACGTGTACACATAGGATAACAAAAGACTACGGAATGGTCAATACATCAAATTGAAGCCTCTATCTTGGGCTATTTATTGCTGTGCAAATGGCAATGATACGCCAAGCAACGAGCGAGAAACGGTGTTTGAACCATTTGATCAAGCTCCTTCCGACTGTTATTTACTTCAAACTTTAATGCGCTTTAACTTTCTCATACTGCTTTGTAGAGTCTTGGTGCAAGAAGATAAAATGTTCAGGACATCGAGAGCTTCAATTTGATATAAAATTTGGCTATATTTGAAAAATTTGAAAATTTTCCATTTTTTGACTGTAGGCCCTCCGTCATCGCACTAAGGCATACGTCCACAGTTAAACACCAGCAATTGAAGTGAAATTTAGAACACATCTTCCTTTCATATGTGTAAACTGGCACACCAAATTTGGTTGGAATAGCTCGGCTTTTACCCGACTTATGGACCATTATATCCAAAAAATTGAGAAAAAGTTTTCATTGAAAATACCACAATTTGGAAGTTTTGTTAAGGTATTAAGAATTGTTCACCTCCGACCAAGGTTCAACCAGCGATGGAGCCGGCTCAATTACCCTTGATCCGGCGGCTCGGCTGAGCTTTGACCCGGTTTTCTAGAAAATGTCAGTCCTATAAAAACCCTCGATTTTGTCTATAAAAGCTAATTTTTATCGTGCTTGCTCTGTGCTCAGTGCTCAGTCCAAATAACTTTAATTGAGGCATTGTTCTATCCTTTTCAAAATGATATGCTACAGCTGCCGAAGTGGTTTGTAGCAACAGAAGCAGCAAGTCTTGGGCTTTCCGGTGATGTGCAACTTACTGCGGGGGGAGTGCTTTCGATTTCACAGGCCTCGTGGATGCCCGTGGATGCGCTTTAGTAACTAAATGTCTCCACTCATTCAAATGTGGTATGTAATTCTGAGTCGGACACGTGTTCCGACATGTTAAACCATACCTAGATCCATGGACAATTAAGAATACGTTTCTGCAGCCAAAATTTTTTGAAAATTGAATATTCGCATAAATTTAATCTAGACTAGGAATAATCGGTCTGCAAATTTTCAAAATCGCTTCGCCAGAATCGAGCTACTACTGAAAGTACGTGCTGTCACTGACGCTGCGTATGTACAATGACAACCTCGTTATAACAGCTTTTCAATGGTTTCGTATATACACTTTTGTTAAAAGAATTTTTTGTTTTTTGCTAACAGTTTCCAAAAGTCGCCATTCTTTGAAAATTTCATACGTAACAGAATTAGTTTTTTACGGAAAAAATTGCGGAAAAGCTGTTTTTTTTGGTTTTTAAGTTAGTTTTTAAAATTGCCTAGATTTTTCCCAATACTTCCCCTGCTCCGGTACAGGTAAAATGGCCGAATTTGAACGAATTTAAGCTGTACTTTTAGCTGCAGTTTTAAGCAGAGATACGCACCAGGCTTGGAGCTGGGATCTTATCCTGGCCGTGATTGGGTCTGAAATTAGTGGTCCAAATATAAATTTTTTGAGAAATTCAGAGTTTGTGATATGATGAAAACAAACGCAATGCAATGAAAAAATACAGACGCTTCTATATTTTTTATTCATATCCGTGAGAAATCTTACGATTTCTAATGTATTATTGGGTTGCCGCTTTTTTCTCAAAAAGGCAACCCTTTAACTTGGGTATGTCCGTTATTTATTATTTATTATTATTGTGTTGCCCACTTTTCCAAAGGAATGGGCAACACTTTGTTATCGTTCTGTGCTTATTATTATCCGTCTGTCCCCCCCCCCTAGATCTCGAGATTGGGAAGGGATACAGGGGTGGTTGATACCTTATTTTGAAGCCCTTGACAAGGACATCTCCCGGAAGCAAGATGGTTCCGAAATTCCGGGTTTTGAAAATTCGGATTTTTTCGGATGGTAAGGGGGGACCAAGACGAAATTTCAAAAATCCAAAATTTGGTCAAAAATTTTTTGTCTCCGATTTCGCTCAAAAGTTGGTCATAGGGTAACTCGACCACGCTGATTTCGAAACTGACATCGACATTTCCGGAAAATTTACGGATTTCGAGATATTCAATCCGGAAAATCCGGATTTTGTAAAATTTCTTCAAAAGTGGCCGATATTGGGCTCAAATGAAAGCGCTCGTCGAGCGGAGTAATTTTTATCATTACCGTATTTTCCGGAAATGTTTCCAGCGAAAATTATGGCCTAAGATTCGAAAATTCGGAATTTCCGGGAAAAAACCGGATTTTCAATAATTCGTTGAAACATGGGCAATATGGTGCTTAATTGAAAGCTCTTTGAGTCCTGGGACAGATTTCGTGTTCAGAAATCACTTAAAATGTATTTAGCAAAGTCTATACCCCAAAGGAACGTGTTGTGGGCAACACATTCTTGCAGTGGCGCTAGTTATTTATTATTATTATTCTCCGGATTCTTGTCCCCCCCCTCTATCTCGAGATTGGAAAGGGGTAGAGAGGTGGTTGATACCTCATTTTGAAGGTCTTGACTTGAACTGCTCCCGGAAGCGCGGGGAGCCCCGGGGGAGCAGAGGTGCTCCCGGAGCACCCCCGTGAGTAAAAATGAGTAAAATAAAAAAGTTGTCCAAATGAGCTAATTTTGGTATCATTCGAAAGCTCTCGACGAGTAATGAAAAAGTTGTAATAGGGTCAAGGCCTGAAAATGCACTCATTTTGAGTTATGAGGCGAAAAATGGTGAAAAATGACCAAAAACGCCCAAAATGGCTCAAAATTGAAAGTTCTCAGATCGGGTTCATATCGGTATCATTTGAAAGCTCTCGTTGCGTAGATAAAAAGTTGTAACAGGTTCAAAGCACCAAAATGTACAGAAAATGAGTTACGGGGCCGCAAAGGGGTCAAAAATGGCCAAAACCGGCCAAAATGGGTCAAAATTGAAAATTGTCGGATCGGTCGATACCGGTATCTCGAAAGCTTGTTGAGTAGCTAAAAGTTGTAATAGGGCCAAAGCACCAAAATTACAGAAACTGAGTTACGGGACATGAAACGGGTCAAAAAAGGCCGAAACCAGTCAAAATGGGTCAAAACTAAAAGGTGTCGAAACTCCACAATATGGGTATCATTCGAAAGCTCTCGTTCAGTGGATAAAAAGTTGTAATAGAGCCAAAGCTCTTAAATGTACGCAGTTTCAGATATGACTCCTGATAAGAGGGAAAATGCCAGCGGCAACCCATTCATGCCAATTTGCTTGTAATTATAATGTAATTCTAATGTATGTAATTTACTGCATTTTTGTCGTTCGAAATTTAAAAATTTTGTTCAAAATATGTCCGACATAATTATATACGTACATTAAAAGATTTCACTAAGTTTTGGCCCGATCCTGAGCTCGAGATCGTGGCATGACCACGGGAACCAAGTACATCCCTGGTTTATTGTGGAAGGAAATTTTTGGAATTTTCGGAAAATTTCAAAAATTTTAAAATTCCTTTTTGACCGCTAATTTTGCTGAAATATTATGACTAGTCGAAAAATTGTATATATATAACCGAGAATTTTACGAATTCTGAAAAAACCTGAAATACCGGTTTAGGTTTCGTTATGCCTTTTTAGTAGCTTGCTGACTCCGTAAAACCAGTGTACATGAAAAACCATGCCTTGTTGCTAGAAGCTCGTTTGTGACATGAATTAAGTATCCCTACATATATTTCACTCTATATTTTAGGGGTAAGATCCCTATATTTTGCCCTATTTTCAAATTTTCCGCGGTTGAGGCACTGCAGGACCGAGTCAAAGTCGAAGCTGCTTGATCCGGTGACGCCGTTCCAAAAAGGGACGCGAACTGACCCGGTTCCATCAATGGTACAAGCCCCATGGTACAAAATATTCTTGGGCAATCCTTCGATCCCCAGGTTTTTACCCTTGTATGCTACTTCATCTCAAACAGCTTGATATATATATATATATATATATATATATATATATATATATATATATATATATATATATATATATATATATATATATATATTGCTAGATTCCAGGATATAGGTGGACTTTTTTAAGACTTTTCCGGCATTATGTGGCATCCACATAGGCTTATGTGGACTTTTTTGATCCTTATGAGGACTTTTGTAAAATTCCGGCGTTATGTGGATGTGATCGTGATCAGCAAACTTCGGTGATCAATATTAGCTATGTTTTATGATATAAGCTTATGTATAACGAATGGCTTAGGCTTAGACGTGTAAAAGCACGCTCTGTTCTAAGCCTGCGAGCTCTCTATAAAAGCACGCTCTAAGCTAAGCTTAGGTGTTTCCTTACTAAGCTTGACGAGAGCTTCAAAATGAGGTATGTCCGGTGATAAGAAAAGCCACATAGCGTTATGTGGACTCCAAATAATGCCGGATTCTAGCGGAGGTCCACCTATCGCCGTCTAGTACGACATATATATAAGGAATATAGGTTATATATATATATATATATATATATATATATATGTGTGTGTGTGTGTGTGTGTGTGTGTGTGTGTGTGTGTGTGTGTGTGTGTGTGTGTAATCTATATTCCTTAAGGCTATGTGGTCCATCATATGTACTCAGCCGATGGATCAAGGTGTATTATACGTGATTTTTATTTTTAGATCTAGATCATAAAATACAGATAAAATTTATTTAATTGACACAGTTTAAGATTTAGATTAATTACGCAATTAAAATAGACAATTATCGCCTGTTTCTAATTATCGTTTAGCCAGGCTTCAGTTCATCTACACTTGTTTCGCCAACCACCGTGAAAACATTCATACTGTTTTTCTTCAGATGTTGGGATCGTTATTGCTCCAGGTGGACAGAATTCATGACAGGAAGTCCAAAATGTGGTTCCTGTGGCTCTATTTTCGCAATAACTAGCTGAGTGTCCAATAGACGGGGAGAGTAGTTGACAGAGAATTACCATAAACAGCAGGAACTAAAAATGGAAACCGAGTTAATGGTGTTATTGTTTATAAAGCAATATTTGTGTGGTGTCAGTGCGTATACTAGTTTGCTTAATTTTTGAATTTTGATAATTACAACGACTATTATCTAGCCTAAAATGTCTAATTTAAAGTTTTGAGATGTGCGGTCACAGTGATGCTTCAGTGCATGATTAAGGACTAAAAATGTTTTAACGTTTATTAAAACTTCATTTTATGTCACTTTTTTATACAGATCACTTTTGGCAAAATTTTGCGGATAACATAACATCTGAAAATTTAAATTTTCGAATCAATTCACAGTTAGGTACGATGTTCAACTATACATGACTGAATTTAGATTAGCTCACTTTGAGGCTGTAAACCTGCTTTGAGTTTGTATAGAATAAATTCACCAGTTTGCAGGTCGCCTAAGCTTTATCTTCATGCTTCTTAACCAAAAGGACTATGTAACAAATAAGAGTATGACAGCTGTAATACTCTATGCACTACAAGCTTAACATGTCCTCTGCAAACCGATCTGACCCCCACCGCAAATTGGATCCCAGTGACCTACGCCGCAAATTGGTATCCAGTCGAACGGGGGTTACGCAATTTGATGAGGGGGTAAGTCGATACCGAACATAGCATAGTTTTGGCTTTGATTGCATGTGGCGCTTGTCATACTCTTATTTACATTATGTACTCTTGATGATACATAGAGTATGACAACTGTCATACTCTTATGTATTATGTAGGTATGCACTCTTCTTATAACGTAGCAGCAAAGAACAAATTTGTTGAAGAGTAAAGTTGGAATTTCTGTAACATTAGGTTTTTGTCATCTTATAACAGACTTTTTCAATTCTGATTCAATTTTCGAATGATCTATTTATTTGTAAATCATGTTTAAATTAATCAATTTTCTTTCGTTCAATAACGTTTGCGATTTTGTGCAAAATTGTTTGTCAAGGAATTTTCCTGGAAAATTCATATTTGCTATAAAGCTAAGTAGGCATTAGATTAGCTTGCCAATTGCATCTTAGCTAAAATATTATTGGAGAATCTTGTAACAACGTGTTGTCACCACGCGTTTCCAAGTGGCTGTAGCTTGCTGCATAGTTCTCACGACTTTGTTAAGCCTAAGTAAAAGCCAGTGAGATGTCGTGACAACTAGAGAGACCGCGTTGCTTTGGGACGAAGCCAGATTTTGTTGTAATAGACAGCGTTGTGGGTGTGGACAAGGTTTGGTTCTGCAGCAATCACTCATTGCCGCAATCTGTTGTCACACTGATCGCCGATGGGATTCAACAGACGGTTGTCTCAAAATAGTCAGTTTAAGATAAAAAATGGGATGTCGTTAGTAGGCGTCAGCATGCCGCCGTAATAGGATATTAAACGGCATGCTTCATTGGGAGGCGTCAACGCGCGTGTTTGAGTTTTGACTATGAAATCACTTAAGTAAATTAAACTTTAAATAATAAATTAAAACGGGAAACGACTGTAAACTTACGATCGAGTTGTGAAATGAGCATCGTTTTTGAAATGTAATCATTTTGTCGTTTTTGGGTCTGCTGATTGTTTCAAACGTGGAGCTTTAGGAGTTGTAAGGACTATTTCCGAACTGTCACGTTCACTGCGTTTAGATGTGTCGGAACTTTTTCTTGGTTTCAACGTGTTCCCAACTGCGAGCCTTTTATCTGTCGGTTGAGGTAAACCAGCACTGGCTATACTTTCTGGTGACTTGGATTTGCGCATCATAATCGTCGCTGTAGTTAGCATTTGTTCAACAGATTCGCAACCCTTCCTTGGTGGAGATGTCATTTCTATCAGTTGCCCCTTTTGCATTTTTGACGTATTCTGCAGTTTTTCTGGCACCTTGGGCAATTGAGCTTTGCTTTCCTTCGGTTTCGGAGCTCTCTTCGAACGCTTTCCAGTTAGGTCTGCTTCGCACAATTTCACAGACTTTGCTCGTTCAGTTTTCAGAGTTCTGTCTTGTTTTTCGTCCGGCTTTGTTTTTTTAGAACGTTGAGTGTTTCTGGCTGACAGCACGATTTTGGCCGATTCTTGTTTCTTTGGCCTTTCTCGATGAGAAATACTCGGTGTGGTTCCAGTTTTAGACTTAGTTAGTGGCAGCTGAACAGGCTCTATTAATTTCACAACGCCCTTCAGTTTAGCGTCCTGATCCTTGGGGATGCCATGGAGAGCGCTAAATTAAATCACGCAAGCATGCACAGACATACTGCAATTATATATATATATATATATATATATATATATATATATATATATATATATATATATATATATATATATATATATATATATATATATATACGTTTTTTGTATTGCCATCACACTGACTTTAGAATGCAATGTTGATGTAGTAAAACAAGACCAGTAAAAACAAGGGCTTTGTGGCAGTACAAGACTTTCGGGTTTAAACTTAAACTTGTACTGTTGCGTTACAGCCGGCTCAACCAAAGCCAGCAGCTTGCAGTTAGTGTTTGAGGCCGGCCGGGGTTTCACCGGCCGGCTGCCGGCCGGCCGATCGCCGGCCGGCCCGGCCAAAACAATCGGCCGGCCGGCCGGCTACCGGCCTAAAGCAATTTGCAGTGCGGTATTATAACTTGTAAGATATTTATTTTCTAATGTTATCTTAGAAAAATAGCACAGCATAGCATAGAAAATTAGCTAGATAACTAGATTTGGAGTTCATTTTACGGTTAGTTTCTCTATTTTGTAAATTTCTGATTGGAGATTTGTATCCCAGCCGGCGGCCGGCCGGCCGGCCGGTCGGCCGTTAGCCGGCCGGCCTCACCGGCCGCCGGCCGGCGAGCAAAAGTGGTGGGCCGGCGGCCGGCCGCCGGCCGGCTCAGGCCGGCCGGCCTCAAACACTACTTGCAGTGCAGTGTTATACAAATCAATTTTCTGTTCATTCATTTGTTCACCCAACTTCCCATGATTTTGAAGCAACGATCAATTTTCTTATATATGTAATCGTAATTTCCTTGACACTTGGATAAACCAAGACTTAATAATAGCAAGAGTACGACACCGTACCCTTGCTAGTGTAATTGGCCTGTCATATGCTCGGAACATTAAAGCCTGGTTCACACTGATGTTTTATGTCTTATATATGTCTTATGTCTTTTTGTCTTAAGACAGACTTGGGCCAGGCTCAACTTTTGTCTTATGTCTTAAGAGATAAACCAATCACATTGCAGCTAGTGTAGTCATTGTCAAGTTCATTGGCTGAAAGATTCAAATGTGCCGCCTAAGACAAGAGACATAAGACAGCAGTGTGAACGGTTCTGTCTTAAGACATAAAACATAAGACATACGACATAGCACAAAAGACAAAAGACATAAGACATAAGACAGCAGTGTAAACCAGGCTTAAGGCCGAAATCTCGGGGGGGGGTCACGGTTAACACAGTTAACCATGTGTTTATATGCGTTTGAACTAAAATGAATCTGATTGGCTAATCCCCTACCTTATGTCAAAATTACTTGTATAAGGTGACCCCCCGAGATCTCGGGGGGCTCAGCTTAACGTTGTTAAGCGTGTGTTTATTTACGTCTGAACTGGAATGCATTTGATTGGTTACTTAGCTGTTGCTATTGAAATGCACTGGTGAGGGCTACGATAGCTAAGTAACCAATCAAACACATTTCTGTTCAAACGCATATAAACACACGCTTAACAACGTTAAGCTGAGCCCCCCCGTGATCTCGGGGGGGTCACCTTATACACGTAATTTTGACATAAGGTAGGGGATTAGCCAATCAGATTCTTTTTAGTTCAAACGCATATAAACACATGGTTAACTGTGATAACCGTGACCCCCCCCCCCAAGATTTCGGCCTTAATGTGCCGAGCATCTGACAAGGCAATTACACTAGGAAGAGTCCCGTGTCATACTCTTCCTATCATCTACTCTTGGATAAACCAAGAGTCTATAAAGCCAAGAGTGGGAAGCTTGGCCCTTCCCAGTAGAAATGGCCTGCGAGATGCTCGGCACATTAAGGCCGAAATCTCGCGGGGGGGGGTACCGCTTAACATTGTTCAGCATGTGTTTATATGCGTTTGAACTAAAACGCATCTGATTGGCTAATTCCCTACCTTATGTCAAAATTACGTGCATTAGCGTACCCCCCCCCCCCCGAGATCTCAGGGGGGTCCCGCTTAGCGCTGTTAAGCGTGTGTTTATATGCAGTCGAACTGAAATGTATTTGATTGGCTATACTTAGCTACTGTAATCCTCATCAGTGCATTTCAGTTCGACTGCATATAAACACACGCTTAACAACGCTAAGCGGGACCCCCCCCCTGAGATCTCGGGGGGGTACGCTAATGCACGTAATTTTGACATAGGGTAGGGAATTAGCCAATCAGATGCGTTTTAGTTCAAACGCATATAAGCACATGCTGAACAATGTTAAGCGGAACCCCCCCCGAGCTTTCGGCCTTAATGTGCCGGCCGAGCATCTCGCAGGCTATTTCTACTGGGAAGGCCCAAGCTTCCTACTCTTGGTATTATAGACTCTAGGATAAACTGTATATAGATTTTGAAAACTGGTCATGACATTAAATTGAATTAGGCCTAGAACTATAAAATGTCTAGTTTGTGCCAACAGATGTGTTATCCAGAGTACCTATATCCATCACTAGCAGTGTAAGTGGGGGACAGGGGTTGTACTGACGACTGATCGGGGGTAGTAGAGGCCTCCTTTATGTCTGGAAACTTTAGTTGACCATCCATTCGATGCATTCCGGCAATACTTCGATTTCTGTCTTGTTTTCCGAAAGCATCAAGTCGAAACACCTCCATGGGTCCTTTGCCTTTAACCTCCACTTTCCCCCTCTGAGTGAAAAAGAATCCGGATCGTTTGCAATCCAGAGCTTGTGCCACAATTATCTGCTTGGTTGCAGCGGTTACTTGTATGGTCATTGGCTCTGCCGTCGATTTCATGCGCGACGCAGTGTTCACCTTAATACAGAATTTTACAAATTTAAAAAACGAAGAACCAAAACTAGTTGTTTCTGGTTATTAAGGGCGTTAGTGGGACAAAGCAGTCGATTAGTTGCTCCAGCCCGGTTGTCAACTTCATCTGCTGTTGAATTGAAATCGTGTTCTTTTTAAGATTCAAAAGTTAAACGTGGAAGATATGACTGAACCGGCTTTATCTGCCCGTGTTAATTTCATTTACAGTTTAATCTGCAATAAATCTTTGAATGACATTAGCTCAAGTTTAGGATAAACTAGCTTTGTAGGTATGGACAATAAAACATCGGTCTATCTTCAGCATCTTGCAGTCTATATCAGCACTTGCCATGAACAGACAATATTTATCATTGAATGGACACAGAACTTGCTTTGTATCGATACTGAATTTTACACTCAAAACATAGGAATATTATACAAAATATTAAAATGCTTCTTTTGAACTTAAAAAAAACTGGAAGCTTGATTCGGATTTAGAGTTATTTGACTGCCGTTTTCGATTATTCTAAAAGCATTAAAAAAATTAAAACTTTTGAAATTGCTTAATTTTTAGTTAGGATGGTAGGAAATGCCTTCGAAAACATGTATAAAAAGTTTTACATTAATCTAAGCCTTTCTGATAAAAGTATTAGCATTACAAATCCTGCTTTAAAGTCATATAAAATACACACAAATTTTGCTGTCCATATATACTAATATTAAAGTGACGTGTCCATACAATGATAGTTCAAGTTTAATTATTATTAAATTAATAACTTTTAATAGTTGTTACCATTTTGAAAAATAATTTGACCAGATTATAGAAAACACAATTAGGCACAATTTGATGGAAAAATTATCTTGCAAGAGTTATTGCAAAAGTTATTTGCAGTTTGGACATGGACATAGCATTTTTGCCCTAAGTTTAACCTCAAAATTGGCTTTTTTAACTGTGTCATATTGATTGCTGCAACCATGCAACCTGAAATTTGTTGAATTAGCAAATTTGTAGTAAGAATTACAAGTTTTTTGAAATTGGCCAACTCTGCACAGAGATATTCGATCAAATCTTATCTAATGTTCATACAAGGTTATTGTCCGTACAAAGCTAGTTTACCCTAGTTTTTAGGGATCAGCGACAATTAATCATTAATTCATCAGAAAACTAGACATTTCCAACTACGGCGAAAACTCACAGCATCACCGAAAACTGTGTACTGCGGCATTTTCCCACCCACCACACCAGCAGCACACTTCCCAGTATTAATTCCTGCTCGATACTGAATCATTGCTCGTGGACTGGTCGTCTTTGCATTCTCATTAGAAGTCTTCCGTTTCTCATTTAGCGATGTTATGTGATCTCGAATATGCAGTACAGCTAATGCCACTTCCATTGCATGCCATTTCTGCGGTTTTGGAACTCCGGAAATTGCCATGGTTCCGGACATGAGCTTCATGACCGGCTGAATTTCGTAGAGATTCATAATAGTGGAGTATCCTTTGTGCAGTTCGTTCAGAAAGGTTATCACTCCACGGGAGCGCAGCTGCGCCGTAATCACTTCAAAATTGGTGATTTCGTCGAAAAATATTGTGGCCTCTCCATAGCATTCTGGTTGTACCGTCAAACCATGCACAAGCTTGTAAGCCCAATTGCTTGGAATGCTATTCTCGATCAGTCGTTGCATTTTGTGCTTAATCTTTATTGTATCCGCTTGAGTCTTTTTAATTTCTGCTGAAAAACAACATGGTCACAGTAATACATGTGCTTGGGGGGGGGGGTTGGGAGGAGGGGTTCCCCCCGCAGACCTGGACCTTCCACCAGAGGGGTACCTCACCCCCCAGAATCCGGATTTTCCGGTTTTTAAGTAAAAAACCGGAAAATCCGGTCCACCCTTCAAAACTTTCCTGCACATATCTGGTCACAGTGCATAAAGAAGCTCCAGCTTAAGCTTAAATTTAAATGCGTTCCCAAACTATAGAGACACGTTTTTGAATAGGCATCCAGTCTTGACAAAGACACTGCCAAAGTCATACCCAAACTTTGCCAAAGAGTCAATACACTAAGCTAATTCAATACTAACTAAGTCAATACACTATGAAAACTAACGAAGCAGCAGAGAAACAAAGAACTGATGGACGAACGGAAATTACACAGTTTCCAATGTTCATTTTTAGAGAACCATCGGATCGACGGAGAACCTGGAGAGGAGCGAGGTTCCACATTCATATTTGATTGACTGGTGGATACTGTGTTGAAGGAAGAACAAAAAAAACGGAGTAAACAGAGAAGCGAAGCAACGGAGGGTTAAGTATTGGACCTACCTTCTAGCTGCTCGTTCATCGAAGCAATCTTTGTATTAAAATCTTCCAATATATGAACACTTCCGCGTTTGCGAATAATTTCTCTTAACATTATTCCGATGGCTTTGGCACTGGGCCGCTTTCGAGGATTCTCTTTCCAACACTTCCTCATCAGACTGAGTATGTCGGCTACTCCGATATATTCTCGTTTCCTGTCACTATCATGGCGTTCATATTCGGCAAATTGCCTCTGCAAACTCTTTTCATCCATAAGCTGAGGTCTAAAAATAGAGAAAACAAAGATAATAACAACAAGTTGGCCCCAAAAGGGGCAGTATTCCTGTTTAGACCTGTTAATTATTCAACTACAAACACTGTCCTTAGTTAAAAGGACGGGTAAGCGTTTAGAAGCTTCAGGTTTAAAATTTCACTTAACATTTCTTTATTTTTTTGATATCCAACTACTATTATCTTTTAAAATATCCTACTAAATGTTTGTTATTTCTTATGAGGCCGTCACTTCCCAGTAAATAAAACATAGTATTGCACGAGTAAGTAAGTAAGTGAATAACAGCAACGGATTCAGCAGTACAACTTTAAAAAGTATGTACATATATATTCCATTCCAAATAAACAGGAAAAGTCGTTAATTTCCAAGACTAAAATTTCATGACTTTTCATTCTTTTCATGCATTCAATTTTTTTCTCGCTCTGAAGCTACACTAGTGCTCAAAAATTTGCAACCGTGTAGATTGCTGACAGTAGAAGACTCCGTGAAAGTTGTCAGTTTTGCTGGTTAAATGCTTTCAAAACCTAATTTGCATAATCAGCCCACAAAAAATACATCTAAGCTATCCCTGTGCTAAAGGTAGGGCTTCCAAATGGAGAAATGACTCACATACACAATAAACATACTAATTTTCATTTTATACATTCCTGCTCCAGCAGGAATAAAAACGTATCCTGGTAGGTTCTTCAGATTAAATTTGCACATCTTGCACATCTAAAGACACACAATTATTTATATCTCCTTTGTTTTGCTCAGTGCTTATTGCTTCGTGTAATTACCGGTTCAGTCTTTCGCAAACTTGTATTCTATTCCATAAAATTAGAATTTACCATTTATTCCAGATTCGTCTGGAAGTTTGTAATATATTCTCTGAGTGCAATTATAATAATTGACTGTTTGGAGCTGAATAAGATTGGTCTTTGAAATTGGTAAAAATTCAGTTTGAAGGAATGAGAATGTTTTTAAGGATTTATTCGAAATAGTCACAATTCATTTTTTTATACACATTCCTGTTGGTTTCAAATCGAATATGCTTTTAGAATCATATTTTATCAGTTTACAAACAACTGCGTCAGCCCACTGTAAATATAATAGTATAAACACATAATGTACAATACACTGAGGCATGGCTAGGCTGTGGGGCCGGGACATAGAACGGTTTGTCGCGATTTTTTTATTTCGATTTCTCGAGTCTTTTATATAAAAATAGGTATATGGAGTGCCGGCAGACAGACATCTGAGTTGCCTATTTCTCTCTCTCTCTCTCTCTCTGGCTGCAGGCTCATCGCATCGGCATATGAGTCAGGGCTGTGTTATTAGCCCTAGAAATAGTTGCCTATTTCTTCTGCAAACAATATTCAAAAACAATTCAAATACATAAAAGTAAGAACAGAGATTTTCGATAACAGTTTTAAAGAGTTCTCCTCTTTTTCTGTTTCTGTATTTTTATGTGAGTATGGCATATATAGCTGTCTATTAACATCATATTTCTCATATGTATTTTAAACGCAAAAATATTTTTGTATCGTATCTTTTGTTCTGCATGTATATTGTATACCTTCTAGAAAGTCCCTGGACAAGATCTCTGATTGTCGGTTCCGCCAGACGATTCAAAATTCTCGTTCTCTCTTCATCATTGTAGGGAGTTGAATTCCATTCTTCCCTAATGGGGCCAGCCAGAAGTCCAAAGGGGCCGTTTTGAAGAAAAATTTCATGCAAAATAATTCCCAAAGAATAGATGTCAGCTTCTGCTAGGGCTCGAACTTTGTCTGGTGTCTGCAGTAGTTCTGGGGCGGTCCAGAGCAAATTTTTAGGGTCAATGAATTTTTGAGTTCCTCCATCGCCTTGGACATCACTATTAAGCACATACATAAGGGATCCTCTTGATGAGCATCTTTTCACTGTTAACAAACAAGACAAAAGTAAAAGGAAATCTGCTTCCGGGAAATAATCGAAGAATACTCTTTGCTGTCGCAAGAGTAACTCTGTAGCTCCGCTATACGCAAAAGTTACCATTTCAATCATACACATCTAGCTAGATTTTCTGAAAAAATAAGCTTTTGCAAAAGTTAACCGATTAATCAAAATATTAGAAATTTTGGCATGTAGGCAAGTGTAAGTCTATTCTAAACCTTACGATCAGATCTGTTCCGAGTGTTAATCTGTCGAAGCAGGATCTTTAGCACCAATCTTTCTGTAAAGACGCATTCATCAGAGGTCAGGTTTCCATGAAATTTAAATCTTAGCTTTCGATGAATATAGGTTAATCCATTTGCCAGATCGTGAGCCATGGAAAACTTAATGTCTGGTCTGAGCGGAAGACGTCTGTGCATTAAAGTTGAAAATAAAGTTTGACATTTTCCACAATCCTCCATTACTAGATATACTGTATCTGAAGCCACCATAACGCCCATCATTTGCAGTATATTAGGATGTTTAACTTGAAGTCGACTATCAATAGCTAGCAGTTTATCTTTCGTTTCTAGATCCCCAGGCTTAAGCCCTGTAACAAACACAAGTAAAAATACATTTAATTAGGCAGTCAGGCTGTGTCTGATTTTGTTTTACTGCAATAGTATATAAATGAGCATCTTTGTAGACAATAATTTCAGCACCAAGTTTTCAAGTTGCCAATCAACATAACAAAATTGAAACTACCATCAAGAGTCCATAATTAATTCCTTTATATTATAGAAGAAGAGTAAGCCACTAGAGGGCCAGTATAAGCCAGAATATGCAAATGTTCCCCCGTTTGGTGGGGGTGGGTTGCAAAAAGAAGTCCCCGTTTGGTGGGAGGGAGTAGCCAAAGGGAGGGTCCCCGTTTGGTGGGCGTAGGGCAGGCTTAGGCAGAAGGGGACCCCCGTTTGGGGGGTCACCTAGTCAGGCTAGGAATGATTGGCTGTTGGCGACCCCCCCTTAACGGGGACCTTATTTGCTTACCCCCCCACCAAACGGGGACCCCTTTTGCCTACCCCCCCCCCACCAAACCGGGACCTCTCTTTGCTACCCCCCCCCCACCAAACGGGGACCCCTTTTCGAATAGAACAAAAATGACCGTAATTTTCTGCTCTACAACTTCTTCCCCACCAAACTGGGAGGGGGGTCTCTGGAATCTGATTGGCTGTTGGCTACCCACCCCCACCCCCCCAACGGAGGGGGTATGCTTTGTCGAAGAGAGCTACCCCCCACCAAACGGGGGAGCATTCGCGTATATATTCTGGTCGGAGCCCCGTTACGCAATGCCAAGAAGAGAAGCCCTCTAGTGGCTTACTCATCTTCTTATATATATAGTGCAGTTATGCACTCCTGCTATCATGTACCATTAATATAAAACCAACAACATAGGCAACTTACTAGGATATGGAAACCAGAGCACTTCGTTTCGTCTGAAGATGCCCACTGGGTCCATAAGGCCAATCCTGTCTTCCTTTAAGGGGGTTCGATCAATTGGATCTAGGATACGCTCAGACGGAATAATGCAGGACTCTCTCAAAGTGCTGGTTGAGCGAAACATTCTTCGCTTCAGTCGAAGAGCAACCAACAGAGACAACATGATCACCACAAAACTCGTGATCACAACGGAAGCAAAAATTAGAGAGGACGAATCGTACTTTAATGACGATTCATGATGGACATAATCTGATGAATTAAGCACAGTAAACTTCTTTCCGCCCACCCAGGTCACGTTTTGATGTTGTTCCACCTCGTCCGAATTGGAATATTTCACCAGCGCGTCCACATACTTGCACGCTTTTTTGTCAAATTGCAACAGTTTAACCACAGTTTTGGGTAACGCAAATTTCAACTTGGTCTGAATTTTCCTAAAATCGTGGCCCACCTGGTTCGAAATGTTCACCAGATATTGTAGGATTTTAGAGACCAAAATTAGGTTGCTGGCTTGGACCTGATGTTTTGAACTCGTTTTGCTGAACTGTCTCTCGTCTTCTGTAAAATCCACAAGGTCAAAGGTCAGAATTTTTACATATTCCAGTAGATCCAGTATGTAGGAATCCTTTTCACAGGCTTCGTTCAGTTCCTTGAAATTGCTTAATCCGGTCAGTCTTAACGGCCAAATTTGTTGCTCTAGCGACGTCAGATAGTTTTGCTGAATCACGATTCCGATACGACCTAATTGAGACTCCGAATGCTGATTTAGTTCCAACAAAAGAGTTGATATTTTGTCTGCACTGGGATCACAAATGTAGACAATCCTGGAAGCGTTAGTGATTAGATCTCCGGCTGATTGTAAGTGATTGAGATCGGAGAGTCGGTGAAAATTCAGAGTTAGTCGGATGGAGTGATCAAAATTGTGGGACCGAGACCAGTTTGTGAGAGTCGCCAGCGTGGTATCGCAGTCGCTGTCGAATTTTCGCGAGTTTTCAGCTCTATTTATGCTGACACCCAAAATATGAGGACTGCCTGAGGCGTTTGTGAATATTGCTTGATGGACTTTCACAATATCTCGAGAAAATATTCTTGTCACAAAATCGGTCAAACGTTGCTCCACTTGTTCTTTATTTTCGTCCAGTGAAATTTTGACTAGAACAGTTCTTAGTCCCGGAAACATTGCCAGATATTTATCGCGGCAAATATTTTGTCGAATCTCGAAATGAAAACTGTTGATAAAGTCCACCAATACAGTATTAGATTGTCGGCAACCATACCTACAAAAAGTTGCAGATACAAGACCAAAATATCACTTTTACTCGATACAGTATAGCGGAAAATGCTCCATTTATTGCTGTCCTTCAGTCAAGAAGAGAACATAATGATAACAGTGTGATACATAGCAGCCAAACTCTCTGTTATCCGCTGTAGAACCATTCAGCACGCTAACGCCATACTCCCTTTTACAAATGGGTACCTTGTGACCCTATCCCCACAAACCAGACCCTAGTTAGCGACTCACCACACTAACCAGACGAAAGTCAACCACTCTTCCCCTCACTAATCAGACCCTAGTGGTTCTCATGAGGGTTTGATTTGTGGGAGAGGTGGTTGACTAGGATCAGATTTGTGAGGGGGTCTCTGGGTACCCATTTGTGGGGGGGGGGGAAATGGCGTTAATGTGAAGGCAGAGCATAATTCTAGAACTGATAACAGAGAGCCTGCTTGCTGTCACTGTCACTCTCCTCCTTCAATGCAATTTGAGGCCTAGTCAGCGGTTACACAAGCCACATGATGGCGGCCTGGCTGCTGTCACACTCTTATCATTATGTACTCTTCTTGACTGGAGCAAGTCAACAAAAAATTGAGCTTTAAACCTTTTTATACTGTGCTGCAGTTCTCAACCGTCGATCGAAATAGAGTCAGGCTGTTTCAGGAAAGGACTACATACAGTCAACGCAGTACTATAATAGTTTCTAAACAGTCATAATGGTAGCTGGAACTTGTCTGGCCGAGCCTTTTACTGGTTGACAACAGTGTATTATCACAGCACATCTTTTTACATGTATGCAGTTTCGGTATTAACCTGAGCTGACTTACCCTAACACGATAAGCTTTGGCAGAGCTGAATGGTCGCACATCTGAGACACTCCTTGGACATCCCATGACTTACAAAAATCACAGTCAATAACTTTTCGATGGCAGTCGTTCTTCTTCTTCTTTTTCACCCAGGTTGGTAGAATTGGGCCAAAAAAGCAAATCGGAACTGTGTGAGATGTCCGATTTACTCTGGTAGAAGTCGTCATTTGAGTTGTTGTTGAGAGCATCACAGTTGTTGACGTTACATTCAGTTGGGTCTGTGTCGTGTTGCCAATCTTGGTTAAATTTCCCGCTGTTTCATTTGATGTTGAATTCAGCGTCCTTTTAAAAATAAGATTTCGGAATGGTGCTCGCGGAAGAGCTGAGCTTTGGCCTATGCTTATCAAAAAGACGACAAAAATCACTGACATTTTAAGAACACAGAAATGCCAATTCAGTTGTTTCTCTTGGAGGATTTAATCTTCACGAAGGTGAAAAATTTATGTATTCATAAGCTCTATCGTGGTAATTTTCTCTGGCTTTGTGTCTATTGTAACTGACAAAATAAAAAACATTAAAAATGACAGAATTCTAATGTATACCCTGATTGGAATTTCATGTTATGAAGCAAAACTGAGCAATTTAGGAAGCAAAGTGGGTACAGGAAACATCGATGCATAATAAAATAAATTCAGCCATACACTGTGATTAAGATGGAGCGAAGCTCGTCTGTCTCCAGAAAGAGACGTGGTTCATGACATATCCTGGTTGGGCCAGCTCTTTACACTGTGTTCTGCTGCAGCCCGGTTCATACTTATTTTCCATTTGTCCGTTTGTACTTTTGTCCGTTTGTCTGTTTGTCTGGTTGTCCGGTTGTCCGTTTTTAAAAATGAAAAAGTGGTTCATACTTATTTTGCTGATTGTCCGGTTTTCAAAACGGTCAAACAGACAAACGGACAAACGGACAACAGTGTTAAAAACCTACTTTACTAACTGGTAATCCACCCTAAATTACTCTACTCGTGTTTCGTGAATGATCAATGTGTCAGATCCAAACAGCAACCATCTAGCTTATATAAGGTAGCTTAATTGTTTATGTAATCAGTCTTGTATTGTCATCCGTAGTGGAGTGTCGGCCTGTTGTGCCATTATCTGTTATCTGCCGTATTTTATATGATTTCGAGTAAAACCGTAAGTTACCTTTATTAAATACTATGACTCCATTTCTCTTTTATTAGGGCATCTTTAGTTAGGGATATTTAATTTCTTCGAAGCGAGTTGCACTCTAAGTAGGACTTTAGTAGAACCTGCATTCGTTCCGCCATTTAGTTGCCGGTTTAGTTACCGGACAGTAAACCGGTAGTTAACATTTGGCGACCGTGACAGGACAGCGACAATGACAGGACCACTGTCCGGTTTGCTAAATTGAAAAAGTTTCAAATTTCGTGAATTTTCAAAAACGATTTTTGAACTTAATTTTGCGATTTATTGAAAAAGGAAAGTAGTTTTAGAATCGCAAAAATTAGGAGAATCTTTTAAAACGCTTTTTATTTAAGTTAGAAGACTTTGAAATTCTCCTATTGTGAAGGGTGCAACTCTGAAAAATGAAAAATTTAGAAGGTCGGGTTTGTCCGTTGGGGGGTTGTCTTACCCCCCACCCCCAACCCCCCCCAGAAGTTTTGAGTTGGGGGACAGCTTAGAAAGCGTACTGCGTTATTGGGGCGGGTCAATAGCACAATTTGCAGTAAATTTTAGGTAGTTTT
>JASAND010001498.1:0-28721 GCA_030248195.1 Trissonchulus latispiculum
GGACGTTCATTCAAGAAACTACGATCATGGCAATCTTTAACTTAGCCCATTTCTGAGATCTTTCTTAGCCTTTTCGAGCGATCATTGAGCAAATCCGTCTTTTTGGATAAATTCTTCGAAATCTGATTTTCTATTTAACCAATTTCATTACATATGTATACTAACACAAAGATAGTGAAGTAGGACAAGAGAAGGTCAAGAGAGGATCAGACAGTGATCACCTAACCCCTTGCCCCCGCAGAAAGTGGCCTAGGTCAACATTTCTAAGAAGCCTAACAAACTGTTCTAATGATTGCGCAGACACTACCGCTTGTGGGAGGGAGTTCCATATTCTAACAGTCTACAATGAAATAAATTTTCAAGTGGGTTTGTACGCATTTTCGGTGGAAGCATAATGCGAAGATTATGAGTTCGAGTACAGCTGGTTGGAGCATATCTAAACAATTGTTCAAATTCAATCTCGATGAGGTTATTTACTATCTTGTACACCATTTTCATATCGTCAAGAAGTCTACGATATTCTAGCGACTCTAAGCCCAATTGGTGAAGTCTATCTTTATAAGTTACGTGAGCCATACCAGGTATACGTTTAGTAAATCTGCGTTGTACTTTCTCAATTAGCTCGATGTCTTTCAACAAGGAAGGAGACCACAAGCTCGTGCCAGATTCGACTATAGGTCTAACATAAGTTTTAAAAAGATTTGTCAGAAAATTTCGTTCTCGGGACTTAAAAGTTCTAAATATAGAAGCTTGAATGTACATAGCTTTCTTAAATAAATCTGAGCAATGTTCAGAAAACTTTAGGTTTGAGCTTAGGATAAATCCCAGATCCCTCATGCTAGATACACAAGGCAGATTTTCTTCTGCGATTTTATAATTTACAGGCTGTACGGCTGACCCGAAAACACAAACAGAACACTTTGAAATGGCTAGTTTAAGTTGCCATTTAATGGACCATTCGTACAGCCTATTTAGATCTTCCTGAAGCTGCATATTTGTAATTTCATTTTTACCAGTTTTCAGATATAATTTTACGTCGTCCGCATATATTAAAACTTTTGAAAATTTGATACAATCCACTATGTCATTTATAAAAATTAAGAATAAAACCGGGCCGAGTACTGTGCCCTGAGGGACTCCGCTTTGCACATCGACTGGCTTCGACTTTGTCCCGTCAACTTCGACATATTGAGTTCTGTTTTGAAGAAATGCTTTGATCCATTTTATTAGGCTCCCTCTAATCCCATATTTAGACAACTTATACAAAAGCTTTTCATGAGATACAGTGTCAAAAGCCTTTGCGAAATCTAGATAACAACAATGAATGCATTCGCCATCACTTATAGCTCGAGACCAGTCAACTAAAGACTTCATAACATTCGTTACAACAGATCTTTTTTTCAAGAAACCGTGTTGGTCAACTGTAAAAAGTTTATTTAAATCAAAGAATTGCAAAATTTTATCCCTAACTATACTTTCCATTACCTTACAACAAACCACTGTTAAACTCACCGGGCGGTAATTTACTGGTTCTGAGTTGTTGCCTTTTCTTTTGTAAATAGGTATAACCTTTGCCTCACGCCACATATTAGGAATTACTCCTGTTTCCAGGCTTGTTACAAAAATTTTACTAAGCGGATAGCAAATAGACTTCCTAATTTTTTTAAGAAACAATGGTGGAAAGCCATCAGGACCCGCAGACAATTTATTAGGGAGCTTTCGGAGATATTCTTCAACAATTTCTGGGTTTATTGTCAGTTTATCCAAAATATTGTTACACCTATTTGCTAAAGAAGGCAACTCTCCGTTGTCTACTGTGAAGACACTTGCAAATTGGTTATTGAGCATCTCAGCTTTTTCTATATTTGTCTTTGCCGTTTGATTTGCCGTTTCTAATATAGGAATATTATCCTTTGAAGTCAACTTTGATTTTACAAAATTATAAAACCTTTTCACGGAATTACTTCGAAGGATTTCACTTTCAATTCGGAAAACATCAGCCTCTGCTGCCATTCTAGCTTGCTTTGTAGCTTTTTTATAATTGGACAAATCTAAAGCTGTCCGAGACAATTTATATTTTCTCCATAGCCTACGTTTTCTGTTGAAAAGAGTCCTTGTGTTTTGGGACCATCTGGATTTTGAAAATTCGGGTTTGATTGGTACAAAAAGTTCGACAGCATAATCTAAAATATTTGAAAAAATGTTCAAGTTTTCATCTACATCAGAATTTTGATTAAAAATGTTATCCCAATCGATAGTTTCTAAAAAACAATTTAACGATACATAATCACATTTATAAAAATCTTTATAACGCTTCTTCCTTATATCCTGAACATTTTGGGGACAGTTAATATCAAAAGTAATAGAATTATGATCCCTTGAACTGAAAGGCTCTTCTACTAGAACATTTGAAATTAATTGCAGGTCGGATGTCAAAACCAAATCAAGTACATTATTAATTCTTGTAGGCTCATTAACCAGCTGAAAAAGCCCGAGTTCACTAAAACATTCGTCGTACTGTGTCTCGATTACAGATATTTGAGTATTGCCCCTTGAAAACAAATTCGGCAAATTAAAATCTCCAACCATTACCATATTATTTAAACCCATATTATTTTTGCAATGAGATAAAAACAACTCATCGACATCCGGTGGTGTTAAAGGAGACCTATATAAAACGCATAAATTTATATTCTCCGAAGTACGTATATAAAGTTTAATAATTAAACATTCTATGTAGCCATTATAACGTAAACCTGATATGACCTTAGAACTTAATGACTTTTTACAAGCCACTAGGACTCCACCATGAGCTCGCACTTCCCTGTCTACCCGGAAGACATTATATTCACTCATGAAATTTAGGACAGAATTTGACGTACTTGTTTTTAACCACGTTTCGCTGATTAAAATAACGGAGGGAGGATCAAGGGATGATACTAAATAATTTAGTTCATCTAATTTGTTTTCAACACATTGAGCATTGAAGTAAAGACACTTAATTTTGTCGGGGGAAGATTTTTTGCTATCAGATCTATTAGCATCTCGGTCGGTGATCACTGTCCGTTTGGCTGTTCCTCAGCCGACTCGCCAGGCGCGGACTTCGGTGGAGTGTAAAGGATAATTTTACCCCTGTAAATCTTGACAAATTCCCCCCTGGCGCGTCGGGAGGTAAGCTCCTCTCTCAAACGACGATCCGTTCTCGCTGCCGGAAAGTGAGATCAGGACGGATCCAGGCACGCTCCAAACCGGGTACCACGACACGACCCCCGGCAAAATTTTTTAGATATAGCCTACGGGAGTTTGAATTCCCGAAGACTACCTTAAGAATCCGAGGGCGGTCGGGCCCGGTTTGGGCGTCCCTGAAAACATCCACGATACTTTCCCTAGCAATACCTATCTTATCAGCAATAATAGACATACATTCTTTATCAGTTAGCTCCTGGCCATCTTTATCAGTAATTTTCTCAGGAATGCCTATGACCACCAAGTTAAGTTTCTTCGACTCTGCTTCGTTCAGCTCCTGAATGGCCGCAGCGATCATTCCAGATATCGAATCAGGGGAAAAAGCACGCTCCAATTGAGTGATTCTATCCGACAGCTGAATCATGCTGTTGGCCGCGACAGGTGGGGACTGGAGGACAGGTGGGGATTCCGTCTTATCCGCAGTCATTTTCGCGATCTGTTCCTTCAGTTCATTGATATCGTTGCGCATTTTTGCAAAGTCAGTTTTGCAGCTGTCACAGACGTAGCCAAGGACTGACAGGGCGGCTGTGCTCTGCAATTTCCGAAAAACGGAGTCATCAAGGCCGATACAGTTAGCATGAAATAATTTAGGACACAATGAACATTTTAACTGAAAGTCTTGCAGGGCAATTTTACGCGAAAATTTGCAGGTAGATGCGCTGCAAACTGCGGTAGATGGTGACGGCGCCATACAGTTATCCCGTAAAAACACGTGAAAGCAAATAAATAGCAAAGGATCGAAGATAAAGGAAAATAGTCCAATCACCGCAAAACGACAATATAACGGCCAGTAGGTAAGGAGGCAGCTGTGTAAAATCCAAACCAAATATACTATGTTGGGCGGGATCAGAAAAAGAAATCCAATAGATAAACTTAAGCAAAAATGAATCAGTTGGAAGAAATAAAATGTTAACCAAATCAGTAATAAAAGAAATAAACCACACGACAGAAGGCAATAGCAAAGCCAGGAGAACAGTAAAGTCGTATCGGTAGGTCGTCATAAACAAAAGCAATCGAGGCCTCTTCGTCGGCCGCTAAACAATAAAAACCCATTTGATTCGAGCGCTGAATCAAATGGGTTAAAACCGATTTGATTCAACCGAGTCAACTAATAGCAATTAGAAGATAATATACGCAATTATAAACCACAATCTGGGCTAATTTAGGCATATTTTAGTGCAAATTTGTCAATTTTCAAGCCCTATTTTCGCATACGAAAACTATTGACAGAAGCTTTTGAGTACGTTTAATGTACTGTACATCGAAAAAGGAGCATTTTTAGCTAAAAAACTTAGGTACAGCTTAGGGGGTCCTCCACCCCCAAATTTCGGATTTGGGTGGGGTCCCCCGAGCCAAATTTGGACCTTCTACTCCCCCCCCACCCAACCCAAACAGGTGGTACACCTATGTTTAAAACCACTGTCTAATGTTAAAATTATATATATACTTTATGGTTAGATGTTTTTTATCATTAGAAACGGCTGAAAATGCGATTTTTGGCATAAAACTTTTTTGAAAACTTTTTTTGGGGGAGGGTTGGGAGGAGTCTTGGGGGGGTTGGGGGGGGTCGCCAGACGGGCCCCCCAGAAAATGTTGGGGGGGGGAGCGTCCCCTACCCCAAATCTCCGTTACACCTCTATGCCTACGTCTACGTATATACGGAAAGAACTGCAGTCATTCAATTTCCTAAATCCCACGCAGTGCGACGACCCCCCCGCCCTTGGTGGGCGTCACTTCATCCTGTTTTCCGAAAAACCCTTTTTAGAATTTGCTGACTAACATCTACCTACGGAAAAATTGAATTCTTTCAATTTTCTAAATCCCACGCAGTGCGACGACCCCCCCCCCTTGGTGGGCGTTCGACCCCCCTTAATTATCTTTTCCGATAAACCCTTTTAAAAAGTTGCTGACCTACAGTGGCGGATCCAGGGGGAGGGCCCCAGGGCCGGCCACGGGCACCCCCCTTTGCGATTTGGACCCGTCCCTTTCTTTCAACTTGAGGGACCCCATCCAAAGTTTGTCTTTACTGTAAGCTTTTCCAGGTTATACACAATATCCAGTAACTGGGATTATGAAGTTGGCGATACAAGTAGTGAGGATAAATATGTAGGTCTTTTCGTTCACTTTTCGCGCCTTCCATCGTAGATTGTATTCAATGCATTAGCAATATTGTATAAGTTTACATAAAATGCTGCCTAGGGATACCACGGGAAAACTTAACCTCTTAACTTTAAACGCTCATAACTTGCAAACGACGTAACGTATTGCGTTAAGATTAGTATATTCTGAATCAGAAAAGTCTCCTCTATCTTTTAAGTACTTTTCGCGCGGAGATGGGGCCGTCACGCGCGGTCACCCGCGCACGCCTTCGGCATGGTACTCGGTTGGCACATTGACAAAATTCCTTTCGCCAAAACAGCTTTAAACTGCGCAAACTGAGGAATTAATCTGAATGTTATTGCCAAAGACTAGGCAAACTCAATTGGTTTCATTGATCTCAAGAGTCTTAGAACGTTGAATTGGTTTCAATCAGACATCGCAACTTAGAACTATCTCTGCACACTTTCGAAAAACGTTTAAGATCTCATCTCAGGGTTAGTATATATTCAAAATTCTGGCATTGTCTTGAACTCCTTTGAACTGGGGCCCCTCCCTTTACAAAATCCTGGATCCGCCACTGCTGACCTATTTCTACGTACAGAAAAATCTGCATCTTTCAATTTCCTAAACCCACGCAGTGCGACTACCCCCCCCCGGTAGGCGTTCGGCTCCCCTTAACTCTGTTTTCCGATAAACCCTTTACGAACGTTTTCTCATGCTGAAACAATTGCGTTCTTTCAAACAATAGCGTTTGTTCCAGATTCCAGATTTAGTTCCAGATTTTTGGCAGACTAACGTAAATTTCTTCGTGAGGTATCGGCTGCACCATTCGATTCAACTGGCAAACAGCTGGGGCCCCTTTTTAATTATAGCGAAATCACTTTTCGATATGAAGAAATTAGCTAAAATATTTGCGCATCCTGGATTTTGCCTACTTTTCCCAACTTTGGGAAGCCGCCACTTTAGCTAGTAAGCAGCAATCGGGACAACTAAAAAAGGGTCCCTGGGTGTTTTTGTAACACACGTCCACTAAGTGGCAACCCTCTACCTTGCATAGTAAATGCTCCACAATCACTGGAAACAATTTGGTCATGTTTTTGCAAAAACTACATTTTTATGATAGCAGCTCAAGGATAGCAGTTGGGAGATTATCACGGCTCAGATAATCGGCATCGACGAGGCCTTCAGATCAACCCTTAGTTTAATTTTACGGCTTGCGCAGCTCAGGAAATCGTGGATTATTTGACTTCTGCAAAAATGACAAGATTTAAACACCAACATAAGAAACGGCTAAATCTCACAATAGAAAAGAGCTAAGTTGCTTCCAAAGGCAAACATGTAGAGCGCAAATAGATCTTTCAAACTAGTATAATCATAACTATGCAGGTGCTGCTCAAGTGACACAAATTAGAAAAACCGTCCTGAACGTAAATTTCAAAAGTTTGAAGCGTGATTGAGCGGAGGGTGTTAACACCAGAATGAACTTATTTTGAAAGATTCGTCAAATTTCATCTTGGTTAGAGCCGTCAATGATGAATATGTGCCCAAAAGGAATCACCACCTTAAATGAAAACGAATTCGTCTTCCTCGAAAAGCATGAGTAGAGTGGCGCAGTGGAAGCGTGCTGGGCCCATAACCCAGAGGTCCGTGGATCGAAACCACGCTCTGCTAATTTTTGTAGCGCAACAATGCCACATAAAGGCACTGAATTTGCTGAAAAAAATCATGACATTATGCAGGGGTCTAAACGTAGACCGAGAACATATGCTTAAAGTATAATATTGTGTTTAACGAACAAAAGAAAGCATAGTGCGAATATGCCAGTCGTTATGTCCAAGCCCTGCTGGAAAATCAATTTTGTTTAGCAAAAGCCTTCTCCGGAGCGGGGAATCGAACCCCGGTCTTCCGCGTGACAGGCGGAGATACTTACCACTATACTACTCCGGATATATTAAATAAGTCAACCAGAAAAGTAGTTTTTTCCGAACATTGTAGGCTTCACAAATTGTTGGTGTTCCCGCAGAAATGCTAAGAGACATATTTGGAAAATGGCGATGTAAACAAACAAGGCGGGTACAGTGTAAGCATCAACAAGGCGGGTATAGTATGGGCTTCGATCTGCTTCTTAAGGCGGTGATTCCTTTTGGAGGCTTCACCTTAGAACCTTTATTACTCATCTATTCCTTGGAGTTAAGAAGCCATTTTATGTCAAAATGGAGCTTAGCATTTTCTCTTTCTCGTGAATGAATGCAACTAACTTCGAGTTTCGGAAACTATTTTGCTGCATTTTCGAAGAACTTTAATTTTCCAGATTTTTGGCAGACTAACGTAAATTTCTTCGTGAGGCATCGGCTGCCCCATTCGATTCAACTGGCAAATAGCTGGGACCCCTTTTTAATTATCGTGAAATCACTTTTCGTAATGAAGAAATTAGCTAAAATATTTGCGCATCCTGGATTCTGCCTACTTTTCCCAACTTTGGCAAGCCGCCACTTTAGCTAGCAAGCAGCAATCGGGACAACTAAAAAGGGTCCCTGGGTGTTTTTGTAAAACACGTCCACTAAGTGGCAACCCTCTAGCTTGCATAGTAAATGCTCCACAATCACTGGAAACAATTTGGTCATGTTTTTGCAAAAACTACATTTTTATGATAGCAGCTCAAGGATTGCAGTTGGGAGATTATCACGGCTCAGATAATCGGCATCGACGAGGCCTTCAAATCAACCCTTATGCGCCTTTCAAAAAGGCTAGCAGGCTGGCGTCAACGGAATCCGGAAAGTTAAGTGGGGATAGCTGGAATTCCGTTAACGGACGGGGTAAATTCCGGAATCACCCCAGTGGAATTCCGTTGGGCGTTAACGGATTTAAAAAATAAATTTTGGAAAGTTTCACTGGGGATAACGTAATTCCGGAATGTTCCCCACCACTGGGGAGATTCCAGGCGATTTGAAATTTTGGCGGAAAAAACCGCTATATATAAAAAACAGCACGGGGAAAGTCTGAAACAGCGGAAATCGACGATTTGGACTTATATTTAAGTGCAGCAGCACTGTGAAGAGCACCATAAAGCTGGACGCCCACAGAAAATTTTAAAACTTAAGACTAATATTTAATTATTATTATTTAACAACCTAAAATTCCTGGAATACTTCAACTTAATCAATAGTTCTCCCTCAAGTTAACCAATAGCCTACCAAAGCTGTAAGTTCACTGAAAAATTTAAAATGCAGACTACTCAACTAGTAAATATTAGCTTAGCTACCTATTCTCATTGTTGAACTGCTGCGGAGGTCAAACGTATGAGAATTAACTGTTGCTTGTGAACTGCGACGTTCACCCGCATGCGAGACACATCCCTCCCCATTAAGAAATTGACCAAATATCTTGGAACAATTCAACTAAACCCACCATAGGCTACTTATTAATATTGTAGTATAACCACCAACTATAAATTACGATTTAATATTCCATCCAAATAACAAGTCAAGCTTAGAATCAACTCAGCTTATTTCTGTGCTAAAATCGCTGTCTCTTCCGTAACTTATAAGGTTCTGGTTCTCTAATGGCTACAGTTATGAACTATAAGCAGGAACGAAAGTAACAACTAAAACGTAGCTTCATTGTATACTGCAGTAGCCGGGCTTTCAGGATTAACAATCTCTGTACCATACCAAATTCTGGTTCTTAAGCTTGTGGTTCACTTTTAAGTCAATCCAGTACCAGTGGGTCTTCACAGGAAACAGTAGCTGACGTGCTACATGCAACGGTATAAAGAATCACTGCATACTGGAGCAACCAGGCTTTTCAGGACAACATGAACCAGATACTAGCTCTAGCCCGCATATTTTGGGTCTTACATTTTGGACTATACTGCCTGCTATACAACTCACTGTTTATTTTCCTGTTGACTACGTGCGTATATATAGCTACATAGAACTTTGTAGCTCTTGGTGCACCGTGCGGATAAGTTAATTAGGAGTTAAGTTACTAGGAGACCTGGACCTAAACTATTTTACTGCGCCATGCCCAGCAGAGCGTGTAGCTAAGCTCCAACTTAGCTCAGGTACACACCAAAAAAGGCCTCCCAGTCACGGCAAATTTACTGCCAGATGACCTTAAACATTGCTTGAATATATGTTCTCCGCTGCAGCATCATAGAATCAAGTTTCATTAGTTTAGTGGCAAGCTGTATTTGTAGCTTGTGTAATAGTAGAACGCATTTTACAGCACGACATTGCTAGAGTTCAGAGATTTATATGTACGCCGTTCGGGAAGCTCCAAGGGTGTGGCACGAGTGCTCTACTTTAATAAAACTAAGGCACACCAGATAGTCAATCCAGTGTCAGTGGGTCTTCACTGGTAACAGTAGCTGACGTGCTACATGCAACCGTACAAAGAATCACTGCATACTGGAGCAACCAGGCTTTTCAGGACATGAACCAGATATGTACCGTCTTAACGTTTGGACTATGATGTCTGTTAAAAGCATGTGGTAAAACGAATGGTACTAGAACTGCATGCAATTTGTGCACACCTTATAGGCTTAACTAAGATTTATCTCACTGAGCAACCCGCAATTAGGTACGTACAGGTACACTGAAATAAAACCAAGGCACCCTAGATAGTCAATCCAATATTAGTGGGTCTTCAAAGGAAACAGTAGCTGACGTGCTACATGCAACCGTATAAAGAATCACTGCATACTGGAGCAACCAGGCTTTTCAGGACCAGATATGCACGAGGCACTACTTCTCGCCCACATATTTTTGGTATTAAGTTTTGGACTATGTCTGTTAAAAGCCAGTGGCAAAACGGCTGCTACTAGAACAGAACTGTATACAATAGCTACGCACATTGAAGTAAGTCTAAGCGCCACGCATGATTGTCGACATGTTGTTGTACTCCAATCGCTATACCGAGTTGTAATTGTGATTATTATAACTAGATCCTCAATCCTAATATCAGTGAGTTTTCTTTCAGAGCTAAAGAATATGGTGGAATTGGTCAATTGCGTTTTTTGTATGTGCATACCCTGATCTATGCACAATGGCGGAACCCTACCTAAGCACAATACAAAACAATAACATACAAAAAACACAAATTTAAAATCTTCTTCGAATTGTTTTCTTCTTTGTCAGGCTTCACGATAACAGAGAACCCCATGGAGCCGACCTTAAAATCAGGCTAAGCTGCGTTGACCCACAGCGAACAATTCTGAAACGAAATCAAAAAGGTACCGTACGAAGACAGGTTGCAGATGCAGTGAAAAATACGTAGATGTTAAAATCAAAAAACCAGTGTCGCGGAATACTCCTGACAGACAACTAAACTTATAACTTTAATTCTGGTAATTTTTGATTTTTTGAAAAATTGGCCAAAATTTGCCAAAACCGATTTTGGGACAACTTTGACTCACCAACACTCCAACAAAACTTTATCGGTCTAGCTCAAATTTTTATCGCACGCAGTTGGTGACATGGAAAATGCGCGGAAGGCAAAGAAAACATTTTAGCCTGCAGCGGTCGACCATGAGCGACCGATGAAGTAGGCAAAAAATTCCAGCGTAAAAAAGTTCCAACTTCAATCATGAACTGGAGCAACAATTCTTGACCTAGAATTTTCGTTTATGCATTAAAACACAGTTCGGGATGTTGTTAGTAATTCTCATGAAAAACTAGACTTATAACAAGAATTGTGATAATTTTTTGATTTTTTGAAAAATTGTCCAAAACTGACCAAAATCCAACTTTGACCCCCAAAAACTCCAACACAACTTTATCGGTTTTGCTCAAATTTCTATCGCACACAGTTGGTGACATGGAAAATGCGCGGAAGGCAAAGAAAAAATTTAGCCTGCACCGGTCGACCATGAGCGACAGGTGAAGTTGGCAAAAAATTACAATGTAAAAAAGTTCCAACTTCAATTTTGAATTACATCAGCAAATCTTGACCTACAATTTTTCCTCATAAATGGCAACACTGTTCGGATGTTGTTAGTAGTTCCCATGAAAAACTAGACTTATAACTTTAATAGTGATAATTTTTTAATTTTTTGAAAAATTGTCCAAAACTGGCCAAAATCCAACTTTGACCCCCCAAAACTCCAACAACACTTTATCGGTCTAGCTCAAATTTTTATCGCACGCAGTTGGTGACATGGAAAATGCGCGGAAGGCAAAGAAAAAATTTAGCCTGCACCGGTCGACCATGAGCGACAGGTGAAGTTGGCAAAAAATTACAGCGTAAAATTCCAACTTCAATCATAAACTGGAGCAACAATTCTTGACCTAGAATTTTCGTTTATGCATGAAAACACAGTTTAAGGTGTTGTTAGTAGTTCCCATGAAAAACTAGACTTATAACTTTAATTGTGATAATTTTTTGATTTTTTGAAAAATTGTCCAAAACTGGCCAAAAACCAACTTTGACCCCCCAAAACTCTAACAAAAGTTTATCGGTTATGCTCAAATTTTTATCGCACACAGTTGGTGACATGGAAAATGCGCGGAAGGTAAAGAAAAAATTTAGCCTGCACCGGTCGACCATGAGCGACAGGTGAAGTTGGCAAAAAAATACAGTCTAAAAAAGTTCCAACTTCAATCATGAACTGGAGCAACAATTCTTGCCCTAGAATTTTCGTTTATGCATGAAAACACAGTTCAGGATGTTGTTAGTAATTCCCATGAAAAACTAGACTTATAACGACAATTGTGATAATTTTTTGATTTTTTGAAAAATTGTCCAAAACTGGCCAAATTCCAACTTTGACCCCCCCCCCCAAACTCCAACAAAAGTTTATCGGTTTTGCTCAATTTTTTTCGACAACAGTTGGTGACATGGAAAATGCGCGGAAGGGAAGAAAAAATTTAGCCTGCATCGGTCGACCATGAGCGACAGGTGAAGTTGGCAAAAAATTACATTGTAAAAAAGTTCCAACTTCAATCATGAACTGGAGCAACAATTCTTTACCTAGAATTTTCGTTTATGCATGAAAACACAGTTCATGATGTTGTTAGTAATTCTCATGAAAAACTACACTTATAACTTTAATTCTGGTAATTTTTGATTTTTTTGAAAAATTGGCCAAAATTTGCCAAAATCGATATTGGGCCAACTTTGACTCCTCAAAACTCCAACAAAACTTTATCGGTCTTGCTCAAATTTTTATCGCACACAATTGGTGACATGGAAAATGCGCGGAAGGTAAAGAAAAAATTTTAGCCTGCAGCGGTCGATCATGAGCGACCAATTAAGTAGGCAAAAACTTACACTGTAAAAAAGTTGCAACTTCAATTTTGAATTACAGCTGCAAATCTTGACCTAATATTTTTCCTCATACATGAAAACACAGTTCAGGGTGTTGTTAGTAATTCCCATGAAAAACTAGACTTATAACTATAATTGTGATAATTTTTTGATTTTTTGAAAAATTGTCCAAAACTGACCAAAATCCAACTTTGACCCACAAAAACTCCAAAAAAAAAGACTTCAAACTTTGATTTTGAAGAAATTATGAATTTTTTTAAAATCAGTCAAAAACTGTCCAAAATCGATTTTTGACCATTTTGACCCCATCTAACTCCTGCAAAACTTTATCGATTTTGCTCAAACTTTCGGGGCCTATACTAGGCGGCAAGGTAAACACGTAGAAAGTGGAGAAAATTTTTTACCATGTTTGGCTCGAGCAGGACAGCTGCTTTAATTTGGCAAAAATTTACAGTGTAAAAAAGTTCAAACTTCAACTTTGAATTATACCTCCAACTATTGACCTAAAATTTTGATTTCAGCACGAAAACACACCTTAGGCTGTCCTTCGTAAATGCCATAAAAAATAGACTTCAAACATTGATTTTGAAAAAAATTATGAATTTTTTAAAATCAGTCAAAAACTGTCCAAAATCGATTTTTGACCATTTTTGACCCCATCTAACTCCTGCAAAACTTTATCGATTTTGCTCAAACTTTCGGAGCCTATACTAGGCGGCATAGTAAACACGTAGAAAGTGGAGAAAATTTTTTACCATGTTTGGCTCGAGCAGGACAGCCGCTTTAAGTTGGCAAAAATTTACAGTGTAAAAAAGTTCAAACTTCAACTTTGAATTATACCTCCAACTATTGACCTAAAATTTTGATTTCAGCAAGAAAACACACCTTAGGCTGTCCTTCGTAAATGCCATAAAAAACTAGACTTCAAACTTCGATTTTGAAAACTATGAATTTTTGAAAATCAGTCAAAAACTGTCCAAAATAGATTTTTGACCATTTTTGACTCCACCTAACTCCTGCAAAACTTTATCGATTTTGCTCAAACTTTCGGAGCCTATACTAGGCGGCATGGTAAACACGTAGAAAGTGGAGAAAATTTTTTTACCATGTTTGGCTCGAGCAGGACAGCCGCTTTAAGTTGGCAAAAATTTACAGTGTAAAAAAGTTCAAACATCAACTTTGAATTATACCTCCAACTATTGACCTAAAATTTTGATTTCAGCACGAAAACACACCTTAGGCTGTACTTCGTAAATGCCATAAAAAATAGACTTCAAACTTTGATTTTGAAAAAATTATGAATTTTTTAAAATCAAGTCAAAAACTGTCCAAAATCGATTTTTGACCATTTTTGACCCCATCTAACTCCTGCAAAACTTTATCGATTTTGCTCAAACTTTCGGGGCCTATACTAGGCGACATGGTAAACACGTAGAAAGTGGAGAAAATTTTTTACCATGTTTGGCTCGAGCAGGACAGCCGCTTTAAGTTGGCAAAAATTTACAGTGTAAAAAAGTTCAAACTTCAACTTTGAATTATACCTCCAACTATTGACCTAAAATTTTGATTTCAGCAAGAAAACACACCTTAGGCTGTCCTTCGTAAATGCCATAAAAAACTAGACTTCAAACTTCGATTTTGAAAACTATGAATTTTTGAAAATCAGTCAAAAACTGTCCAAAATAGATTTTTGACCATTTTTGACTCCACCTAACTCCTGCAAAACTTTATCGATTTTGCTCAAACTTTCGGAGCCTATACTAGGCGGCATGGTAAACACGTAGAAAGTGGAGAAAATTTTTTTACCATGTTTGGCTCGAGCAGGACAGCCGCTTTAAGTTGGCAAAAATTTACAGTGTAAAAAAGTTCAAACATCAACTTTGAATTATACCTCCAACTATTGACCTAAAATTTTGATTTCAGCACGAAAACACACCTTAGGCTGTACTTCGTAAATGCCATAAAAAATAGACTTCAAACTTTGATTTTGAAAAAATTATGAATTTTTTAAAATCAAGTCAAAAACTGTCCAAAATCGATTTTTGACCATTTTTGACCCCATCTAACTCCTGCAAAACTTTATCGATTTTGCTCAAACTTTCGGGGCCTATACTAGGCGACATGGTAAACACGTAGAAAGTGGAGAAAATTTTTTACCATGTTTGGCTCGAGCAGGACAGCCGCTTTAAGTTGGCAAAAATTTACAGTGTAAAAAAGTTCAAACTTCAACTTTGAATTATACCTCCAACTATTGACCTAAAATTTTGATTTCAGCACGAAAACACACCTTAGGCTGTCCTTTGTAAATGCCATAAAAAACTAGACTTCAAACTTCGATTAAGAAAACTATGAATTTTTGAAAATCAGTCAAAAACTGTCCAAAATAGATTTTTGACCATTTCTGAACCCCCCTGACTCCTGCAAAACTCTATCGATTTTGCTCAAATTTCACACAGCAAACCACTGTCTAAAACAACAACAACAAAAACAACAACAACACAAAATCTCTCAAAAATTGCCCCTTATGTAACTTTTTACCATTCCTGTTTCCCCCCTCCAAACAATTTCGCAATTATATACTCAAACATTAATAAAAACTTACTGAAGATATCCAGTACAGCAGATTTGCACTGGCCAGCTGTATAGAAGGCATGCTGAATAGTTTTCCGGTACTCCCGCTGACCGGATTCCACCCCGTCCTGCATGCCGTTTGGCCCCAATGTGACATCTCCGGCAACCTGTCGGTACCTGGTCCGGAGTACGCCATGCACGGAACTAGAGCAGAAATGGCAGCAGCCGATACTGATGATACAGCCGATACAGCCGATACCGCCGATACCGATACAGCAGCCGCTCACCACGAAGATGCCAATGAACAGAGCAACCCAAAACTGCGCCATGTGTTTGTCCACGAAATCACTGAACGAACATGAGCAGGGAGGGGGTGTGGAGCCAGGTGGCGGGGCGGAGTAGAAAGAGCCTGGACCCCCTGCAGTCGGGTTCTGCTCCACGGGCGGCTCCTGAACGGGAGCACCGCCTCCCCCTCCCCCCAGACCGTCAACCGAGCACTGACCCACTAGTCACAGCTGCACCAACCCAAACAACACCCCTAAAACAAAAATTAAAACACTAAACAACCTAAAACAATGAAAATACCTTCAACAATATTCAAAAATCACAATAAAAACTCAAAATACCAATTTACACATCCATTTTCCTTAAAATTAGAATTAGGTTTCGTCTAGATTTACCATTTTGATTAAATAAAATGATTAAAATTCGCCACTTCAACTCAAATTCCCGTATAAGTTAATTCAATTTTATCACTTAACTAACAAATAAAATGCTGCTCACCCCACCCCTTTGCCAAACACCATCCCAAGACCTAACCAAACCAACACCGCAAACAACAAACATCTGGCCATACTGGATACACTAAAACAAAAAACACAAACATAAAGGAAATTTTGTGATTCCCCAGCCGTGGGGTGTGTGCAACAAATCTTTTAGGACCGCATCTGCCCCTCCACAGGGCCTAGAAAAAGACACCGGGGCAAAAAGGGTCAATTTTGGCCATTTTCAGCGAAAATCAAAAATGGCGATAACTCGCCCAATTTTTAACCAAATTGGCGCAAACGCTAATAGTTTATTCAGTTTTCGACAGCGGTTCTTTTGAGGTATCACAAGCCCCAGGGGACCCCCTAGTCTCTGGGAACAGGGGGGGCGCCCCCCTCCCCTCAGGGTAAAACACATTAGGGGTCTAATTTTGATTTTGACCCCTGGGACCGGAAATTTTGTGATTCCCCAGTGGGGGGGGGGCGTGCAACAAACGAAATAGGGCCGTTTTTGACCGGCCCCAAGGCCCAGACCCCCCACCCAGGACCAAAAAATGTCAATTTTGGCCATTTTTAGCGAAAATCCAAAAATGGCGATAACTCGCCCAATTTTTAACAAATTGGCCCAAACGCTAAATAGCTTGTTCAGTTTTCGACGGCGGTTCTTTTGAGGTATCACACGCCCCAGGGGACCCCCCAATCTCTGGGAACAGGGGGTACCCCCCCCCCGAACCACCCCGAAAATGAAAAAATCCAAGAGTCAAATTTTGATTTTGACCCCTGGGACCGGAAATTTTTTGATTCCCCAGTGGGGGGGCGTGCAACAAACGAATTAGGGCCGTTTTGACCGGTCCCAAGGCCCAGACCCCCCACCCAGGACCAAAAAATGTCAATTTTGGCCATTTTTAGCGAAAATACAAAAATGGCGATAACTCGCCCAATTTTTAACCAAATTGGCCCAAACGCTAATAGCTTGTTAAGTTTTCGACGGCGGTTCTTTTGAGGTATCACACGCCCCAGGGGACCCCCACAATCTCTGGGAACAGCGGGTACCCCCCCCCCCTCCGAACCACCCCCAAAATGAAAAAATCCAAGGGTCCAATTTTGATTTTGAAACCTGGGACCGGAAATGTTTTGATTCCCCAGTGGGGGGGGGCGTGCAACAAACGAATTAGGGCCGTGTTTGACCGGCCCCAAGGCCCAGACCCCCCACCCAGCACCAAAAAATGTCAATTTTGGCCATTTTTAGCGAAAATACAAAAATGGCGATAACTCGCCCAATTTTTAACCAAATTGGCCCAAACGCTAATAGCTTGTTCAGTTTTCGACGGCGGTTCTTTTGAGGTATCACACGCCAAAGGGGACCCCCCCAATCTCTGGGAACAGGGGGTACCCCCCCCCGAACCACCCCCAAAATGAAAAAATCCAAGGGTCAAATTTTGATTTTGACCCCTGGGACCGGAAATTTTTTGATTCCCCAGTGGGGGGGGGGGGCGTGCAACAAACGAATTAGGGCCATTTTGACCGACCCCAAGGCCCAGACCCCCCACCCAGGACAAAAAAGGTCAATTTTGGCCATTTTTAGCGAAAATCCAAAAATGGCGATAACTCGCCCAATTTTTAACCAAATTGGCCCAAACGCTAATAACTTGTTCAGTTTTCGACGGCGGTTCTTTTGAGGTATCACACGCCCCAGGGGACCCCCCCCAATCTCTGGGAACAGGGGATACCCCCTCGAACCACCCCCAAAATGAAAAATCCAAGGGTCAAATTTTGATTTTGACCCCTGGGACCGGAAATTTTTTGATTCTCCAGTGGGGGGGGCGTGCAACAAACGAATTAGGGCCATTTTTGACCGGCCCCACGGCCCAGACCCCGACCCAGGACCAAAAAAGGTCAATTTTGGCCATTTTTAGCGAAAATCCAAAAATGGCGATAACTCGCCCAATTTTTAACCAAATTGGCCCTAACGCTAATAGCTTGTTCAGTTTTCGACGGCGGTTCTTTTGAGGTATCACACGCCCCAGGGGACACCCCAATCTCTGGGAACAGCGGGTACCCCCCCCCCCCGAACCACCCCCAAAATGAAAAATCCAAGGGTCAAATTATGATTTTGACCCCTGGGACCGGAAAGTTTTTGATTCCTCAGTGGGGGGGCGTGCAGCAAACGAATTAGGGCCGTTTTTGACCGGCCCCAAGGCTCAGACCCCCCACCCAGGACCAAAAAAGGTCAATTTTGGTCATTTTTAGCGAAAATCCAAAAATGGCGATAACTCGCCCAATTTTTAACCAAATTGGCCCAAACGCTAATAGCTTGTTCAGTTTTCGACGGCGGTTCTTTTGAGGTATACGTACGTATATATATATATATATGATGCTTAATAATTTTGTTTATTGAAATATTTTATTGCAAGTAAAATTTTGCTTATATTTCTGTTAAGTCTTCTTCCTCGAAGATATGTGCATATATATACTTATCTACGTATATATACATTTATATATGTATTTATGCTGCATGACACAGTCAGTCAGGGAGTCCTGGTACACATATATTTTTTAAATGTACAAATAGTATATACCATGAGCGTACGTACATGTGGTGCACCAATACGTATATATATATATATATATATGTATGTACAACGTATATACATGTATACATATATAGCAAGCTTACAGAACAAAACTACAAATTTTACCTTCAGACTGCTTTGGGCAGTTTCTTGACAGCGATAATGGCATGTATATACTACGTAGAGGAAAGCAGCAATATATATATATATATATATATATATATATATATATATATATATATATATATGTGTGTGTGTGTGTGTGTGTGTGTGTGCGTGTGTGTATATATATATATAATTGTAGGGATAATAAATTACGTACGTACAAGCACTTTTTAACTAAAAGAGCTGTTTCTGAATAAGATTGCATCAGTTATGTACTCAGTTTAATGCATTTTCCGTTAACGGTAAATGGAATTCCGTTAACGGAATTCCAAATTTAAAAAATTTATATATATTCTTGTTTCGTATACGTAAAATGTAAGTACGCATAAGTGTATATACAATATATACGTAGTTTAGCTATAAAATAATAATACGTATAAACCATAATAATCACATGAACCATTTTAATCAGTCCACTATTTTTTAAAACATTTTCCGTCAACGGAAATTGGAATTCCGTTAACGGAATTCCTCTTTAAAAGACGTTTGAATTTCGAGTAGACTGTTATACGTTGTATTGAGGGACCGTATAATAAAGAATTTCACCTGAGGCGTATCCACGCATTGCGTACATATATATACGTATACATCAGTATCTAAGTACGTACGTATATATATATATATATATATATTATTATGTGTCAGATGGGCATCGAACAAATGTCCCGGAAACAGTATATATACGGGAGTAACGAAAAAAACTGACATTATACATAAGATTCTAGGATCTTGTCACCCCACAGCAAAAAAGTCGCCAAAAATGAAATAAATCTAAAATGAAGGGGGTTTTTTGGCAATTTTTGGCGACACCCCCACTTCTCGAGCCGAACACCAGGTTCCCAAGATTTTTCGCCCAAGCACAACCAACACCGGCGACCGCCCCCCACAGCCCAGCACCATAGATTTTTGAGCTCAAAAAGTTTTGCAAACTTGTGCTAAAAATAGTTATTTTTTGAGAATATTGTTTATATTCCTCAAATTGTTGTTTAAAATCATTTTAAAACGTTATAGGACCGCGTTAACTTCTATAGGACCGCCTAAAGTTGAAGTAAAACGGCTAAAATACACAGAATTGTGATTATGACCATATTTTCGAAAACTCTTGAGGTCTCAACCGTGGGGGGGTAGTTTCCTCAAGCTTTCGTAGGTCGCCAACCAAATTTCCCAAGTTTACCCCCTCCACCCTACCAAAATTTAAGGTAAAACTATGCTATATGCTCACTTACATAGTTACCCTGGAACTTTGGGTCTGGAGAGGGGGGTAAATCTTGGCCGACCTCCGAAATGTGATGGGGATGGGGGTACCCCCCAACCCTCCCCCAGAATTGGGACCTCAGGATTTTCGAAAAATGGCCAAAAAATGTAAAATTTTCTGTAATTTAGCAATTTTGTTTTGTTTTTCATCAAAATAAGGCTTGTTTTTAACGTTTTAGCGTTTTTGAACCGTTTTAAAGCGATTTTAGGTAAAAGTTTTAGAAAAATTTTGGGGGAGGTAAGTCAAAAAATCTGGGGGAGGGGTAAAGTTGGTCGAAAATTTTGGGGGGATAACCCCCCCCCCAAAGGAAACTATGCCCTATCATCTAACCCGATCTACATAGGTGTACCTTGAGAAAACGTTGGGGGAGGGGGTAGCCGAAATTAGGGTGGGTGGGGTCAGACGTTTTGAGGTGGGGTGGGGTCCGGAAAAAATCGCATTTGGGGGGGGGGGGGTAAAAAGTTTCTGGTTAAAAATTCAGAAAAAATTCGCAAACTTGCTAAAAAAGAGTTATTTCCAACTAAAAATCAACAATATTTCTTTATTTTTGCTCATTTGTTCGAAAAAACTTGGATTTTTTGCAAAAATTTTGAATTTTTCCAAAAATATCGAATTTTTACTAATTTTGAGTCATAATTTTCAAAATTTTGAGGGTGGGGTCTGTCAAATTTGGGTGGGTGGGATCTGGGATTTGGCCATTTGGGGGTGGGGTCTGCCTCCAAAATTTCGAGGGTGGGGTCGGCACTTTTCCATTTGGGGGGAGGGATACCCCCCCAGGTACACCTGTGCCCGCCCATCCAGCCTGCTCACATCGGTTTGTATGGTTTCCGTTGCGTGTTATATGCTATTAGCTAGGTTAAATTCTACAGGCGTTTACCGTTTGCTTGACGTTGACGGGATTCCGGAATTCCGTCAACGTACAACAACTTTCCAAAATGGAATTCCCCGTCTTGAATTTTTGAAAATCCGTTACTTCCGAGGTGATTCCGGAATTTACCCCGTCCGTTAACGGAATTCCAGCTATCCCCACTTAACTTTCCGGATTCCGTTGACGCCAGCCTGCTAGCCTTTTTGAAAGGCGCATAAGGGTTGATTTGAAGGCCTGGTCGATGCCGATTATCTGAGCCGTGATAATCTCCCAACTGCAATCCTTGAGCTGCTATCATAAAAATGTAGTTTTTGCAAAAACATGACCAAATTGTTTCCAGTGATTGTGGAGCATTTACTATGCAAGCTAGAGGGTTGCCACTTAGTGGACGTGTTTTACAAAAACACCCAGGGACCCTTTTTAGTTGTCCCGATTGCTGCTTGCTAGCTAAAGTGGCGGCTTGCCAAAGTTGGGAAAAGTAGGCAAAATCCAGGATGCGCAAATATTTTAGCTAATTTCTTCATTACGAAAAGTGATTTCACGATAATTAAAAAGGGGCCCCAGCTATGTGCCAGTTGAATCGAATGGGGCAGCCGATGCCTCACGAAGAAATTTACGTTAGTCTGCCAAAAATCTTATAAACCTAATTATAAACCACAATCTGGGCTAATTTAGGCATATTTTAGTGCAAATTTGTCAATTTTCAAGCCCTATTTTCGCATACGAAAACTATTGACAGAAGCTTTTGAGTACGTTTAATGTACTGTACATCGAAAAAGGAGCATTTTTAGCTAAAAAACTTAGGTACAGCTTAGGGGGGTCCTCCCCCCCAAATATCGGATTTGGGTGGGGTCCCCCGAGCCAAATTTGAACCTTCTACTCCCCCCACCCAACCCAAACAGGTGGTACACCTATGTTTATAACCACTGTCTAATGTTAAAATTATATATATACTTTATGGTTAGATGTTTTTTATCATTAGAAACGGCTGAAAATGCGATTTTTGGCATAAAAAATGAAAAATTTTTTTGGGGGAGGGTTGGGCGGGGTCTTGGGGGGGGGGGGTTGGGGGGGGTCGCCAGACGGGCCCCCCAGATAATGTTTGTGGGGGGAGCGTCCCCCACCCCAAATCTCCGTTACACCTCTATGCCTACGTCTACGTATATACGGAAAGAACTGCAGTCATTCAATTTCCTAAATCCCACGCAGTGCGACGACCCCCCCGCCCTTGGTGGGCGTCACTTCATCCTGTTTTCCGAAAAACCCTTTTAAAAAGTTGCTGACCTACAGTGGCGTATCCAGGGGGAGGGCCCCAGGGCCGGCCACGGACACCCCCCTTTGCGATTTGGGCCCGTCCCTTTCTTTCAACTTGAGGGACCCCATCCAAAGTTTGTCTTTACTGTAAGCTTTTCCAGGTTATACACAATATCCAGTAACTGGGATTATGAAGTTGGCGATACAAGTAGTGAGGATAAATATGTAGGTCTTTTCGTTCACTTTTCGCGCCTTCTATCGTAGATTGTATTCAATGCATTAGCAATATTGTATAAGTTTACATAAAATGCTGCCTAGGGATACCATGGGAAAACTTAACCTCTCAACTTTAAACGCTCATAACTTGCAAACGACGTAACGTATTGCGTTAAGATTAGTATATTCTGAATCAGAAAAGTCTCCTCTATCTTTTAAGTACTTTTCGCGCGGAGATGGGGCCGTCACGCGCGGTCACCCGCGCACGCCTTCGGCATGGTACTCGGTTGGCACATTTGACAAAATTCCTTTCGCCAAAACAGCTTTAAACCTGAGCTTTAAAAAAAGCCAAAACTGAGGAATTAATCTGAATGTTATTGCCAAAGACTAGGCAAACTCAATTGGTTTCATTGATCTCAAGAGTCTTAGAACGTTGAATTGGTTTCAATCAGGCATCGCAACTTAGAACTATCTCTGCATACTTTCGAAAAACGTTTAAGATCTCATCTCAGGGTTAGTATATATTCATAATTCTGGCATTGTCTTGAACTCCTTTGAACTGGGGCCCCTCCCTTTACAAAATCCTGGATCCGCCACTGCTGACCTATTTCTACGTACGGAAAATCGGCATCTTTCAATTTCCTAAACCCACGCAGTGCGACTACCCCCCCCCCTCCCCCCGGTAGACGTTCGGCTCCCCTTAACTCTGTTTTCCGATAAACCCTTTACGAACGTTTTCTCATGCTGAAACAATTGCGTTCTTTCAAACAATAGCGTTTGTTCCAGATTCCAGATTTAGTTCCCGATTTTTGGCAGACTAACGTAAATTTCTTCGTGAGGCATCGGCTGCACCATTCGATTCAACTGGCAAACAGCTGGGGGCCCTTTTTAATTATAGCGAAATCACTTTTCGATATGAAGAAATTAGCTAAACTATTTGCGCATCCTGGATTTTGCCTACTTTTCCCAACTTTGGGAAGCCGCCACTTTAGCTAGCAAGCAGCAATCGGGACAACTAAAAAAGGGACCCTGGGTGTTTTTGTAACACACGTCCACTAAGTGGCAACCCTCTAGCTTGCATTGTAAATGCTCCACAATCACTGGAAACAATTTGGTCATGTTTTTGCAAAAACTACATTTTTATGATAGCAGCTCAAGGATAGCAGTTGGAAGATTATCACGCCTCAGATAATCGGCATCGGCGAGACCTTCAAATCAACCCTTAGTTTAATTTTACGGCTTGCGCAGCTCAGGAAATCGTGGATTATTTGACTTCTGCAAAAATGACAAGATTTCAACACCAACATAAGAAACTCTTCTAAATCTCACAATAGAAAAGAACTAAGTTGCTTCCAAAGGCAAACATATAGAGCGCAAAGAGATCTTTCAAACGAGTACAATCATAACTATGCAGGTGCTGCTCAAGTGACACAAATTAGAAAAACCGTCCTGAACGTAAATTTCAAAATTTTGAAGCGGGATTGAGCGGAGGGTGTTAGAACACCAGAATGAACTTATTTTGAAAGTTTCATCAAATTTCATCTTGGTTAGAGCCGCCAATGATGAATATGTGCCCAAAAGGAATCACCACCTTAAATGAAAACGAATTCGTCTTCCTCGAAAAGCATGAGCAGAGTGGCGCAGTGGAAGCGTGCTGGGCCCATAACCCAGAGGTCCGTGGATCGAAACCACGCTCTGCTAATTTTTGTAGCGCAGCAATGCCACATAAGGCAATGAATTTGCTGAAAAACATCATGAAATTATGCAGGGGTCTAAACGTAGACCGAGAACATGTGCTTAAAGTATAATATTGTGTTTAACGAACAAAATAAAGCATAGTGCGAATATGCCAGTCGTTATGTCCAAGCCCTGCTGGAAAATCAATTTTGTTTAGCAAAAGCCTTCTCCGGAGCGGGGAATCGAACCCCGGTCTTCCGCGTGACAGGCGGAGATACTTACCACTATACTACTCCGGATATATTAAATAAGTCAACCAGAAATGTAGTTTTTTGCCGAATATTGTAGTCTTCACAAATTTTTGGTGTTCCCGCAGAAATGCTAAGAGAGATTTAGAAAATGGAGATGTAAACGAACAAGGCGGGTACAGTGAAAGCATCGACAAAGCGGGTATGGCATGGGCTTCGAGCTGCTTTTTGAGGCGGTGATTCGCTTTGGAGACTTCACCTTTGAACCTTTATTACTCATTTATTCCTTGGAGTTAAGAAGCCATTTTATGTCAAAATGGAGCTTAGCATTTTCTTTTTCTCATGAATGAAATGCAACTAACTTCGATTTTCGGAAACTATTTTGCTGCATTTTCGAAGAAGTTTAATTTTCCAGAATTTTGGCAGACTAACGTAAATTTCTTCGTGAGGCATCGGCTGCACCATTCGATTCAACTGGCAAATAGCTGGGGCCCCTTTTTTAATTATCGTGAAGTCACTTTTCGTTATGAAGAAATTAGCTATAATATTTGCGCCTCCTGGATTTTGCCTACTTTTCCCAACTTTGGGAAGCCGCCACTTTACCTAGCAAGCAGCAATCGGGACAGCTAAAAAAGGGACCCTGGGTGTTTTTTGTAAAACACGTCCACTAAGTGGCAACCCCCTAGCTTGCATAGTAAATGCTCCACAATCACTGGAGACAATTTGGTCATGTTTTTGCAAAAACTACATTTTTATGATAGCAGCTCAAGGATAGCAGTTGGAAGATTATCACGCCTCAGATAATCGGCCACGACGAGACCTTCAAATCAACACCCTTAGTTTAATTTTACGGCTTGCGCAGCTCAAGAAATCGTGGATTATTTGATTTCTGCAAAAATGACAAGATTTCAACACCAACATAAGAAACTCAGCTAAAGTAGACCGAGAACATGTGCTTAAAGTATAATATTGTGTTTAACGAACAAAATAAAGCATAGTGCAAATATGCCAGTCGTTATGTCCAAGCCCTGCTGGAATGTCAATTTAGCAAAACTTTTCTCCGGAGCGGGGAATCGAACCCCGGTCTTCCGCGTGACAGGCGGAGATACTTACCACTATACTACTCCGGATATATTAAGGTGGTGATTCCTTTTGGTCACATATTTTTGGTTGGAAGCATAAATGAAGATGAAATTTGACGAAACTTTCCGAAATAAGTTCTTTTAGCGTTCTAACACTCTCCGCGCAAGCCCGATTCAAAAATTCGAGATTTCCGGTCAGGGCGGTTTTTTCTAATTTCTGAAAGTTTGACAGCAGCTACACAGTTATTAGTATATTCATTCGAAAGATCTCATAGAGCTTCATATTTTTGCTTTTTAAAGCAACTTTCTATCTTTTCACTATCGTGAGATATAGCCGATTTTCTTGTTTTGGCGTCGAAAACTTGTCATTTTTGCAGAAATCAAATAATCCAACATTTCTTGAACTACGCAAACCGTAAAATCAAACTAAGGGCGTCGATCTGAAGGTCTCACAGGGACAAATTATCCGACGCATGATCGTCTTCCATCTGCTATGCTGCAGGCTGCTATCATAAAAAATTTAGTTTTTACAAAAACACGACCAATTTTTTTCCAAAGATTGTGGAGCATTCACCTTGCAAGATAGAGGGCTGCTACTGAACAAATGTCTTCTGCACAAATATACCCAGGGACGAGTTTTTAGTTGCCCCGATTGCTGCTTTCTAACTAAAGTAATCGCTTGACAAATTTGGAAAAAGTAGGCAAACTACAGGTTACGCACACATTTCAGCTTATTTCTCTACAACGAAGAGCGATTTCACAATAAATAAAAAATCGTCCCCAGCTATTTATGGAGTTATCGCATGATATAACCGATGTCTCGCGAAAAAAACAATTTGAGTCTGCAAAAATTCTTGAAAATTATACTTCTTCTAAAATGTGTGAAAAATAGTTTAGAAAAGGAACATTAGTTTCTTGACATGCATTAAAAAGAGAAAATGTCAAGCTACATTTTGATATAAAAATGGCTTCTTAACTCCAAGTAATGAATGAGTAATAATGGTGCAAACTTTATGTGACCAAAGGGAATCACCACCTTAAATAAGTCAACCAGAAATGTAGTTTTTTGCCGAATATTGTAGTCTTCACAAATTTTTGGTGTTCCCGCAGAAATGCTAAGAGAGATTTAGAAAATGGAGATGTAAACGAACAAGGCGGGTACAGTGAAAGCATCGACAAAGCGGGTATGGCATGTTCTTCGAGCTGCTTTTTGAGGCGGTGATTCGCTTTGGAGACTTCACCTTTGAACCTTTATTACTCATTTATTCCTTGGAGTTAAGAAGCCATTTTATGTCAAAATGGAGCTTAGCATTTTCTTTTTCTCATGAATGAAATGCAACTAACTTCGATTTTCGGAAACTATTTTGCTGCATTTTCGAAGAAGTTTAATTTTCCAGAATTTTGGCAGACTAACGTAAATTTCTTCGTGAGGCATCGGCTGCACCATTCGATTCAATTGGCAAATAGCTGGGTCCCCTTTTTTAATTATCGTGAAATCACTTTTCGTTATGAAGAAATTAGCTATAATATTTGCGCCTCCTGGATTTTGCCTACTTTTCCCAACTTTGGGAAGCCGAAACTTTAGCTAGCAAGCAGCAATCGGGACAGCTAAAAAAGGGACCCTGGGTGTTTTTTGTAAAACACGTCCACTAAGTGGCAACCCCCTAGCTTGCATAGTAAATGCTCCACAATCACTGGAGACAATTTGGTCATGTTTTTGCAAAAACTACATTTTTATGATAGCAGCTCAAGGTTAGCAGTTGGAAGATTATCACGCCTCAGATAATCGGCCTCGACGAGACCTTCAAATCAACACCCTTAGTTTAATTTTACGGCTTGCGCAGCTCAAGAAATCGTGGATTATTTGATTTCTGCAGAAATGACAAGATTTCAACACCAACATAAGAAACTCAGCTAAACCTCACAATAGAAAAGAGCTAAGTTGCTTCCAAAAGCAAACATGTAGAGCGCAAGAGATCTTTCAAACGAGTACATTCATAACTATGCAGGTGCTGCTCAAGTGACACAAATTAGAAAAACCGTCCTGAACGTAAATTTCAAAATTTTGAAGCGGGATTGAGCGGAGGGTGTTAGAACACCAGAATGAACTTATTTTGAAAGTTTCATCAAATTTCATCTTGGTTAGAGCCGCCAATGATGAATATGAGCCCAAAAGGAATCACCACCTTAAATGAAAACGAATTCGTCTTCCTCGAAAAGCATGAGCAGAGTGGCGTAGTGGAAGCGTGCTGCTGGGCCCATAACCCAGAGGTCCGCGGATCGAAACCACGCTCTGCTAATTTTTGTAGCGCAGCAATGCCACATAAGGCAATGAATTTGCTGAAAAACATCCTGAAATTATGCAGGGGTCTAAACGTAGACCGAGAACATGTGCTTAAAGTATAATATTGTGTTTAACGAACAAAATAAAGCATAGTGCAAATATGCCAGTCGTTATGTAAAAGCCCTGCTGGAAAGTCAATTTAGCAAAACTTTTCTCCGGAGCGGGGAATCGAACCCCGGTCTTCCGCGTGACAGGCGGAGATACTTACCACTATACTACTCCGGATATATTAAATAAGTCAACCAGAAATGTAGTTTTTCCGAATATTGTAGGCTTCACAAATTGTTGGTGTTCCCGCAGAAATGCTAAGAGAGATTTGGAAAATGGCGATGTAAACGAACAAGGCGGGTACAGTGAAAGCATCGACAAGGCGGGTATAGTATGGGCTTCGAGCTGCTTTTTAAGGCGGTGATTCCTTTTGGAGACTTCACCTTTCAACCTTTATTACTCATTTATTCCTTGGAGTTAAGAAGCCATTTTATGTCAAAATGGAGCTTAGCATTTTCTTTTTATCATGAATGAAATGCAACTAACTTCGATTTTCGGAAACTATTTTGCTGCATTTTCGAAGAAGTTTAATTTTCCAGAATTTTGGCAGACTAACGTAAATTTCTTCGTGAGACATCGGCTGCACCATTCGATTCAACTGGCAAATAGCTGGGGCCATTTTTTATTTATCGTGAAATCACTCTTCGTTATGAAGAAATTAGCTATAATATTTGCGCCTCCTGGATTTTGCCTACTTTTCCCAACTTTGGGAAGCCGATACTTTAGCTAGCAAGCAGCAATCGGGACAGCTAACAAAGGGACCCTGGGTGTTTTTGTGTAAAACATTTGTCCACTAAGTGGCAACCCCCTATCTTGCAAAGTAAATGCTCCACAATCACTGGAGACAATTTGGTCATGTTTTTGCAAAAACTAAATTTTTTATGATAGCAGCACAAGGATAGCAGTTGGAAGATTATCACGCCTCAGATAATCTGCCTCGACGAGACCTTCAAATCAACACCCTTAGTTTAATTTTACGGCTTGCGCAGCTCAAGAAATCGTGGATTATTTGATTTCTGCAGAAATGACAAGATTTCAACACCA